>CAUYLG010016359.1:0-31623 GCA_963573385.1 Cacajao melanocephalus
GCCTTTTTGCACTGGTTTCTTCCCATTTTTGTGGATTTATCCACCTGTCGTCTTTGTAATTGCCGACTTTCAGATTGGGTCTGAGTGAACGTCCAGCTTGTTGGTGATGAAGTTTTTCTGTTTCTTAGTTTTCCTTTGGCAGACGCCCCTTCCCCACAGAGCTTGGCCTTCCCGGGTTCAGCTGTGCTTACTGTGAAACTCTCAGTCCTCAGAGCTTCCGATTGCTGTTCTCCTTGTGGGGATGGGACCAGCTGAGCCTGACTCAAAAGGCACCCAGTCGCGTATACTCTGCACTGAGAAGCGCTGCGCAGCGCTGCACCACCCCGGGGCGCCGGCAAAACAGCTGCGCCGGCCAAAAGAGTCATGCGACCCGTGTGGCTCCTCTGCTGGGAATCTCCCAGTTTGTGAGCCACAGAAATTCATCTGAAATTGCGGCATCCACTCGCTCTCTGTGCTTTCACTGGGAGCTACAATCCTGGGCTGTTGTTAATCAGCCATTTTGGATCTCTCCACCCGGTGATGAAGTTTTTTCTGGTTCTTAGTTTTGCTTTGGCGGACGCCCCTTCCCCGCACAACTGGACCTTCCCAGTTCAGCTGTGCTTACTGTGAAACTCTCAGTCCTCGGCGCTTCCAATTGCTGTTCTTGTGGGGATGGGACCAGCCGAGCCGGACTCAAAGGGCACCCTGTCCCGTATACTCCGCGCTGAGAAGCGCCGTGCCGGGGCGCCGGCCAAAAAAGGCGCTCTGGGGACCCGTGTGGCTCCTCCTCCGGGAATCTCCCAGTCTGTGGGCAACAAAAATTCGTCTGAAAGTGCGGCGTCCACTCGCTCTCTGTGCTTTCACTGGGAGCTACAATACTGAGCTGTTGTTAATCAGCCATCTTGGATCTCTCTCATCAATTCTCAGATTCTTTTAACAACACTTCAACAGTATCAACAGCTTGATAATTTACACATTTGGTAAAGAACTAGTGTCATATTTGTCTAAGTGCATTTGTGCTGCTATAACAAAATACCTGAGACTGAGTAATTTATTACAAAAAATTGTCACCATTTTGAGGGCTAGGAGGTCTGAGATCAAGGTGGTAACAGGTGAAATATATATTGAGCACTCAGGTACTCTGCCTCCAAGATGGTGCCTTGTTACTGCATTGTCAGATGCAGAAGGCGGAAGGGCCAATGGAGAAAAAGCTGTATGAAGACACTTTTATAAGGGCACTAATCCCATTTGTGAGGGCGGACCACTCATCACCTAATCATCTCTTAATGGCCCCACCTCTTAATATTACTGCATCAGAAATTAAGTTTCAGTGTGAATTTTGGAGGGACACAAACATTCAAACTGTAACAGTTTGGCACTATCATATTAAATACTTTTCAACAGTGTTCAAAAGTTTAGAATTGGTACTGAAGATACAGACACATCTCATGCTGAACAAATTCCCAAGTGTTTTAGATCTTTCCCATTTACTATATATTTGAGATCCACATATAGGAATTTAACTATTTTGATAGTCATTTGCTTTGATAGTCATTTGACATTAATCCGAAATCATGCTATAAAAGTTCAGAATCATTTTAATTTAACGTAATTTAACAAAACATTGAAAAATGCAATTGTGTTTTTATTTTTTCACACAAGTACTTTTCTGGATTGTGGTGGCAGTTATTCTTATTATTTAATTAAAGAATTTAGAAGGACATTGATTTGACTTAAAAATATAAACTTGATTTTCTAAAATCACATATAATATATTTTACAAATATTTTAGAAATTTAAAAGTATCAAATAAGTGTGCTACAGAAAATAAATTTACTCATGCTTGGTACTTTTTATTATAAGCAGTTATAAAATTAAAAGTATTAACAATTGCCATGGGTGCATAGGTGTCTCAAACAGTTTCACACACACTTTGAATATTTTCAGTAAGTAAGTACTACTGAAGTATTGGAAATAGAATACTGTTATTCCCCTTTTAGAGTTTAGGAAACTAGATCTTTTTGGGAAATTTATCTGCAGACACACTATTTCAAGTCCAATGCAGTTTTTAACCTGCTTTGCTTAAGAGTCAATGTTGCAGTAAGTCATCATTTTAACAAACCATGAGTTTTAATTAAAAATAATTTTTGTGTGTCAACATAAGATAGACATGCAGTCATTGATTGAAGGAAAGATCATTGTCTTTTTAGCTCTTATGTTGCATATGAAAAGGATAATATCTATATAAAAATGCAAATGTAGCGGCTAAATTTAAAAAAAGTACAAGAAAATTGAATAAAGCAATAATAAAGATATAATGTTGATGTATAAGATTGATCATTTATTAATTTAGAAATCTTTGCATTATTAACATCAATTTTGAATGTAAAAATTGATTTAGTGATCAAAGAGATTAAATTCTAGATACAAAGTATTGTCAATTTCCTCCAGTGTAGTTTATCCCTGTGTGGGGGTCTTAGGCCAGGGCTAAGACTTGTCCATTGTAGGATGCCCTCATTTTCAAAACCTTAGCAGGCTGGCACACAGTTCCTAAAGGCAAACTGCAGACTTTCTGTTAAGAATGAGGAGAGACAAACTCCTGCAGGGGAAATTGCTATTCCTCACCTAGACCAAGACACATGTGCTTCCTAGAGTGAGGGGAGGTTGTTTTAGAGCCTAGTTCTTGTAAAGAGAAGAAGTTTTATAGAAATTGATGATATTTTGGTTTTTAACTGGAAAATACATTTAAATCTAATTCAGCAAAACTAAAAGCATGTCTTTTTAGATCAAGTGTTTTCAATTTCACAACTATAAAAAATGAAGCCTTTAATTTACTTCAAAGACCATGGATTACTAGTCACAGCAACTGTATAAACATTTATTAAAAACAAATTGACAAATATTTCTATAAATTTCAAGGTATATTTCAGATAATATCTAAAACACTTATTTTCTAAGGATATGTGAATTCTTTATAATGCTTTTATATGAAGACATTGATTCTACTGAAATTGGATTGTGTGACTTATTTTTCAAAGTTTTATTGGGAGAGTTAATGTTATTGAAAAACATACCTTTTTTCATCTTCACGTAATACAGATTAATTGATTTTAAAACTTTGAATGTTAAATGATTATTTATAATCACAAGCTTTTATTCTTCCTTGTTCTATCACATTCTCTCCCAAGTGAAAAGCTTATATGTATATGCATAAACTTTGAACAAATTTGGTAACAGACTATCATTGATGGCACAAGAGAGTATAAGTTTAATTAAGTAGATTCTGATTAGATTTTATATGTTACAAAAAAATGATTAGCACTGTCCTAACTTTGACGTTTAATATGTTACATATCCCACAAGACCTGAGACTAATACTGTTTTCACCCAACCTCACGATATAGTTAATTGCCTGCTTCTTCATTCCTGTACCAAGTTGTTTATATTTCAATTTTAGCCCAACTTGCTAGTAGGTGGTTGTATAAATAAATGGCTATCTCTCACAACACACACACACACACACACACACACACACACAGAGAGAGAGAGAGAGAGAGAGAGAGAGAGAGAGAGAGAGACACAGAGAGAAATCTGCATTTTAATCTAGACAGTTAATGCTCTACTTGGAACTTAACCTAGCACTGGGCACTCTTTAGTACTTCACAAACATAGATTTCAGTTGTTACTCTGTGTATAAACATCAAAATCGAGATCAGAAAACCTGTATAAATATTTGTCAACAGAAACATAGAGGCTTCTACAATATTTCATCAGTTTCTATTTTGCTTTGTTTGCTTGTTTCTTTTCTTCTTTAGCAACTTTTGGTCACTCCCACCTGACATTTTATATGATTATAGACCTTTAACGAGTTCTAATTCTAATTCAGTTCAAACAGTTTTCTTAAGTTCATCTATATTTCTCAGCTGTCCAAACGAAATAAGAAAATGCATTTCTAAACTGACACTTTCTCTAGAGTCAGACTCAATAATACTTGATTAAATGACAGCACAATCCACTTATATTAGTTTTAATTTTAATATGCCATCTCTACTACGAAATTACATTTTAAGAAAGAAAATTTATTAACATAAATGTTGATTCTGAATTATTTTCAATATGATTGAAGAAAAAAACACAAATTATTATTATAATTAGACTTTAGAAGATATGGTAAAACCAAATTGCATATGATATCCTGGCAGTCATTCTAGTTAAAATGCTGAAAAGAGTTGCCTTATTATTATGTTTTAATGTGCTCAGAAAAAGTTACTCAGAAATAAATTTCCTGCCTACTCACATGGAAGATAACTCTAAGGGAAATTGCATTCAAGTTGGTTATGTCTGAGTATATTTCACAGCCAGAATTTCAATTACTAAGGACCTTATATTAGTGTGGCAGGAGAAATCCGTCAGTAAAAAAAAAAAGAAGTGAGTAGGCTAAAAGTATCTCTTCTCTCGTGCTTCCTCTATGTATGAGAAGAATCAATTTGCTTTCATCTTAATCCCAAATAGAAGAAGCAATTGACTTTGGGGAAATCCTGTAAAATTTATTGCTGACAGCATGTTAGAGAGTACTTTCTAAGGATGACAGAACACATGAATTGATTTTGCTTCCAGAGACACCAGGATAACTGATTCTCTCAATCACAGAGTGTAGCTCTGGGGTTTGTTGTCACTTTTTCCTGCAGTTTGAAAGGCTTATATCAAATATTCAGGAAGAAAACTTAAGAGGAGACATCCAATGTGGCACTTAATTAGTGTGACATATCCAAATGCCATCCCCTGTATGTAGATAATACGCAGAGTTAGTTTACTAAATATGCAAGAAAGAAAACATTGACAAATGTGACAAGAGGATTTAAATATTTCCAAATATATTAATAAACAAAATAATGCATTTATTCCACAAATATTAAATAAAATCAATCTTAAGAAAGATAGTTTAGATACTCTGTTTCTTATTTTAAATATATATGTATTCACTAATGCATCAACTCTAATGTCTATAATGCACAAATGCATATAATTATCAAACGGAATGGTTGATTTTAAAAGATTATTTCAAATGCAATTTTTCTTGGGTAGGTAATATTTGTATCTTGTTATTGTCATGGAGTGTGTGTATATAGATATACGTACATGTACATATACACAGACACATATGCTGGATGTGGTATACATATACATATGCATGTATTAATATATATTGAAACCTAGACACATATGATACAAACAGGAGGCAGGAAAATACTGAGTAGAAGAGGGAAGTTCTCTGGCAAAGGCCCCACCCTCAAGCCTAGAAAACTGCAGCCCTAAGTGGGAACAGCCATTCCTGTTTTTATGCCTAAATGTTGCCTTTGGGCCTGCCACAATCCCATATCCTGTACCCATTTAAACCCTTAACCCGAGGCTCTATGAGCAGATGCATGAATACACAAAAGAGCAGAGAAGCAGAAGAGCAGCGTGGCAGAGAAGGAGTCTCTGAATTTCGAGAGGAGCTCAGCTGGAGATGATTGGAGGGGAGATTGCTTTGAGAAGGTCAGACTCCAAGGGAAGATGATCTTCCTATTCCATCTCCTTTCGAGCTCCCCACCCATCCTGATGAGACCCACCTCCCTCCAGCAATAAAATCCCTTGCATTTACCATCCTTCAGTTTGTCTGTGTGACCTGATTCTTCCTGGATGCCAGACAAGAACCTGGGTACCAAGAGAGTGCTGCGCTGGTTAACACTTAAACCATCTGTGAGCAGCAGAGCTAAAAGAGCACAGTAGCATGCCCCCTGGAGCTTGAGGAGTCACAGGCACCACCCCTTGACACTACCATGGGGCCAGAGCCCAAATGCACTTGCCCGGGCTCCTACACCCACCTGTGTCTGCATGCTCCTTCTCCTGTAAGGTGTTTGAATGCACAGAGGTTGAGCAGATGAGCCACACCTCTGTCGTGTCATGTCCTGCAAGGGGGGTCAAGGAGCTCTCCCAGTTCACATATACATTTATACATGCACACATGCATATAATCAGATTTTGTATATTGACATATAATTTACATGTTGTAGTTTCAAATATACTGGTAGAGACAGGATTTTCACTTTTTCGTTACATAATACAAAACAAGGAACAGAGTATTATAGCAGTGCTGTCACCTCTCCTCACCCTTATCATCAAACATTCAATAGTTAAACCCAAGACCAAAATGCAGCCATTCTATTCTTAAAATTCTCTGTCACAGGGCTATAAGTGAGTACCATCCTCCTCCTTCAAAGTTTCTGCAGAGGCTTCTAAAGAAAGGCTGAGGACTAAATAAAATAACAGTGCCTTGTTGTACTTCCCTGTAATGAGAAGTACAAGATTTATACACATTACAGACAAAATAAATGACTCAACACTAATTAGGGAAACATTAGCCAGTCACACTCTTGCCTCTTCTACAAGAGACTATGCTTGAAAATGTGATGTTCTCAACTTATTGGTGAGAACTGGCAGGATACTGACCATCAATCACCCACTTCCTTTAGTCTCTTCTCAGGCAAAGGCACGAAGTGCATGCCACCACAGTAAGTGTGTGCCTTGCTCACTAGAGCTCCTAGGAGCTGGTTGGAGAGGCTACACAGCACAGGTTAAGGTGGAAGAGACAGAAAGCTCAGGCTTGACTTGCAGCAAGATGTATGTGTCCTACTACCAGAAAAATGAGATTACCTGGGGGGAATCCTTCTCTAGAGGACTGCCTGGAAGTTTAAAGAACCTTCAGTAAGAGAAGTGCTAGGTTTCTTTGATGTAAAAGATGAGCAAGAAGTTCTAAGTAAGGCCAAAAATGTACTGCACATGGTCTAGGTGAAGGTGACTGCAGTCACAGGTCACTAGTGGGGAATGTCAGAATCCACAAAAATGGTACCTGAGACAGAGTCAGCAAGGGTGCATCAACCACTGAGGGCACCAACCCGTGATTGCAGCAAACTCTGCCATGTTTGAGTGTGTAGCTTCGGCAAATCCTCTCCTTCTAGATCTGATTCTAGATGGCTCCAAAATAGCAGCTAACTGGGGGATTACAGAGAGAGGAAAAAAAATACTCAAGCTCGGGGTCTGCTATTCTGAACTGGATTGTTGCTATTCGATGACTACCCCTTTCAGCATTTTTAATGGCTAAGCCAGGAAGAAGTATTATTAGGATGACGCAAAAGTAATTGCGGTTCTTGCCATTTAAAAGTAAAGGCCAAAACCGCAATTACTTTTTCACCAACCTAATATATTGGTTTCTAAAAAACTCAGACATCTCAGGTTTTATTTGGAAGAAAAAAAAATTCCATAAAGCAAAGCAAATGCAAAGAAATCAAGCGGTTAAATTAGATCAGTTTCTGGTTGGAAGCCAAATCAAAGTCATTCAATAAACCAGCTAAACTACCAAAGATTCTTTTACCCTCCAATATGAAGTTATTTCTCTTCTTGTAAATGAATGCATTATTTTCTAAATATGAAGTAAACATTTATTTCTAATCTTAACTATAGGCATAGTTTGCCCCGTTTGCCATTTCTGATGCCTCTTAGCATCATGCCTAGGTTTGTTTCCTGCGGTCTCAGGGTTCGGCAATGTATACGCCACATTTCCTCCAGACTGGTGTTTTCAGAATTCAGAGTCCAATTGGTTCATTTTTTCTTTATAAATTCCAATCTTCACCTCCTCACCACCCACTCCCAACACTTTCAGAACAAAGGCCAGCTGTTTCACAGCATCTGTTTTGTGATTCGTCTTCTTAACTACTTTTCAGTATCATGTGTCCTCATTCTTAAATTCTTAAAAAAAAAAACTCCTTTTGCTCTTAGATTCCTCATAAATGTGATGTCTGCACATATCAATAGAATATAGCAATTCTACTATCTGACTCCTTCCCCGTTATTTTTTTGTCTGGCAAGTGTCTGTTTTTCCTTTGAAATTGAGAAGGTAACCTCTGATTTCTCCTAGTGACACCCTTAGCGTTTTAAAGCCATCATGCTGAGCTAAATCCCTATTTTGCTATGTTTCTCTCATAGTTCTTGCTAATTTCTCTCATAGCACTAGGCCTGTCATCACAATAGTAAAAATAGAATAAATTAAATAGACACACCTAACAAAATTACCAGTAAAATATGACTTCTAAAGAATATCATATTTTAATCATTTAGTTTTGCCAACATGTGAATATAATAATAATGTTAAAAAGATGAAAGAAATTTAAGTAATACATTAATGGTAAAGTATAACTATCAAATAAAAGGTTGATCTATTTAACTATAAAAATTATATAAAATGTTAATAGTAACATGAATACCATTAATAGCTATGGATTGTTAATCATTTACTTAACCCTAGATATGTTTTAGATCCTTGAAAAGAAACTTAAAAGTGTTAATATGTATATATGATATATTTTATATTTTCTAATTGAGGTAACTGCTATTCTGAGGTTAAATTCACAAAGCAAAACTGAGAGTGAACCCTTTTTCTGACTGATTCTTAAGTTTCTGCAGTTAAACTCTAGTTTTCAAAAAATGATTATTTAGGCTGATAATTCTTGTTTTTACTATATCTGCTTAGCATAGACACAATTGTATTATCCCTTCAAATAAAAACAGAAATGCAGGTTAATAATTCTAGCTTAGTTTCTGATTGTTCTCAAGAGACTCGTCATGGTGAATTAGGGAAGCAGGGGAATGTTTTATCTTATAGTTTCAATGAGACTCCCAACTAATTTCCAGTTTGGGGTGTCTTTTAGATGAAATACTGTCTCTGATTAAACTTTTGTCAATATCCCTTAACATCTTCTTTGATAGAGTTTGGGTTGTTATGCTTTTGATTCTAATAGGGCATGCTGACCTTTAACCAGTTATGGGCTGATCTTGAAGGTCTTAAAAGCTAGGTTTTACCAATCAATGTTGTGATGTCTTTAACAGTGTTTTAGAACTACGTATTCAACTACCTATGAAGAAATGTCTTTGGCAAGCAATTCTTTTGAACTCCTTTTTTTTAAAATCCAGAAATGTTTTATTCAGGCAACTTTTTTCTATAATATTTTCTGAAACATATTTTATTTATTCTTCCTAGACACATTTAGGAAGCACATACTAAAGAGATCATGTAAAACGGAGGTTAAATAAAGAGTGACTTCCTAAAAACCTTAAACCTGTAAATCCATAATAACTTACTTGAGAAATACATACAAATAGTCCTCGATTGTAGACTGAGGCTAATTTACTAAGCTATAAGTAGGTATGCTAGAAAAATACATTGAAACAAAGCAGTTCACATATAATATGTTCTTACGTATTTTTAGTCTTTTTTGTTTACTTTTAGCATAAGTATATTGACAGTAATAATTATTGTAAGTTCAACCATTTAAATGATAATTTCCAGATAAATTCTATACTAGGACTGGAACAAAATTAAAATATATCTTGACTTGAAATGAGAATTCAATGCATTGTAATTTATACCGTTTGTGTACAACCATCTGAAAAGAGCTAATTCTCTCATTATTCTTCCCTAGTACGTTTGTGATTACTCCTATATAGGGCTTCTTAGAAAAGATGTGAAAAAGTGTTTAATTTCCCCCCAATTGAAAGTGAAATCCTCGCAAATAGGACCCCTCATTATCTCTCTCATGGCAGTACAGTGCATGGTACTCAATGTCATGTCACAGAGTACACCTGTACAGGCATTGACATGAGGAAATATACATCACATGCTTGTTGTTGTGCAAATCCAACATATTTTTCCAGGTGTGAGTGTTCTCTTTATTTTCACTTTGTCTTCATTAGCTCAGAAAATGTAGAGAGGATGTTTGATTCCTATTATTAACATTAGTTTTGCTTTTCAATTTGTCATATTTACAGAAGCATATCAATATGTACAGAGAGCTTTGAATCCATAATACACATTTTAAAATGTTTTGAGCAAAATTATTAGTTAGCAAGAGTGACTGTTGTTGTGACTCTTTATATTCCTAATATTAGTACTTTATCTGTCGATTGTATCTGTGTTTTATTTTAGGGAGATAGGAAATTTTAAGCCCAATTTTTTGGGAAAGAGGAATTTCTTCCAAAGTTTACTACATAGAAAGCAACCTCCATTAAACATTATATGATGCTTTTTTTCCCCACCATCAAGAGGCAGCTTTTGTGTTCCTTCATTTTTTCACATTGCTTCACATCATACATATCATATTGCGTATGTGTGTACAGTAAGCATTGAAAATTATATTAGTATATTGTTATATATGGCAATGGAGTTAATAGCAAAAATTCCAATTGCAAAGAGTAGAATTTTTTTTTATTTTGAACCATAATTCAATAGCAGTTGTCAATCATCCAAGCATATGTGTCTTTGACATATAGCTTGATGAGAAGAGAAAACAGTATTGACTCACAATCCTCCACCATTACTCAATATGTCCACAAGAAAGCAGAAAAATTCTAAAATTCCTTGACTCAATCTATAGAAAAAAGTTAAGTGAAATAACAAATATATACATATAAGAACCCTGGAAGTTTTAGGAAAAAAAACAGGTAGCCATTTAATGTTGGACTTTATTATATAATATGTAGTGTAATAAAATACCGTTTTTTCAAAAGCCTGTATTTTTAATGGTAAGACCTTTCTGATGAGAATTTTAGAAGAACTGTGGGTGTTGAAACCTAATATTTTACCTAAATATCTTGACCATTTTACTTCTTTGTAAAGTGTCTGTTGAAGTTATTAGCAAATGTAAAGGGAAAAACATATGTTTTGATGCCTTTTAACTCAGCTAGAATTCAAACACATAAGCCCATTGGTTAAAAGCTGTAAATAAGAACAGGAAATATTTACATGTCTGTAAATATTTTTGGATATTTCTTAAATAGATGCCAACAGTAGAAAAAAATCTTCAAAATATTTAACCCACCTGGAGCCAAATATTAAAATCTCAGAATGATGAGACTGGACTGAAGCTGAACACATATCTTTAACTTGGATATATTTTGTTGCTTATATTTAAAGGGGAGTATGTAAGATGACATCTCATGTTTGCCTAGCTCCTTCACAAGAGGGACAATCAAATACTATTGAGTTTATTGGCAATCAAAGACTGTTTCTGTTCTACAATTGCAAATACATTAGAAAGCATAGGCATTTCTATATGGATATCTCAAGGTTTGAGAAAAGCTGGTTTAATATTTATCTTTATTGTTACATGGATTTTTTAAAATGATTAGGTCTGAACAATTGATTTATAGATTTCTATACCATGTCTGTTTCTTCCTTCATTACCTGAAATATCTGAAGGATATTGTGAGTTAGGGAAATTATCAACGGTGAGTGAGAAAGAGCTTCTACCATACAACTATCCCTTCTGGGAGAGGAAGTGAAATAGCAGCCCATCAAGAATGCACACCCAGAGCCACAAAATAAATCAAACAGCTTCATTATATTTAAATAAATATATAAATGCCCTTTTTGTTCAACTCTAAGTGAAAAAAATCACTCCATATACAAAATGTAATGTACTGTGTGAAGAGTAAGAGTGAGAAGGAGGATACTTGGGGTCATAAAAATAAAAGTGTTATAATAGTGGTTCAAAACTAAGCTTTCTTTGATTCATTGTTAAAATGACTGAATGAAAGTTGACACCTGGTGATAAATAATTCAGCATCAAAGGCAAAGAAATTTCATATACAAAAAAGCTGTGAACATCAATAGAATAGCTAAGAGGTAAAAGAGAGAGAAAAAAAAGACAGAATTAATTAGGTAGAGCCTGATATTTGTTTCAAAAGTTGAATTTGAAAACAATAAAACAAAATATAAAAATTAATTACTGTTTAACTACTTAGTAGATATTCTAGATCATCTAATCTGACTGCTTCCCTTTATTTGATTGATTGATTGATTGATTGATTGACTGAAACCAAGTCTCTCTCTGTTGCCCAGGCTGGAGTACAGTGGCATGATCTCAGCTCTCTGTAGCCTCTGCCTTCTGGGCTCACATGATTCTCCTGCCTCAGCCTCCCAAGTAGCTGGGATTACAGGCGGGCACCACCACACCAGGCTAATTTTTGTATTTATAGTAGAGATGGGGTTTCACCATGTGGGCCAGGCTAGTCTCAAACTAGTGACATAAATTGATCCACCCGCCTTGGCCACCCAAAGTGCTGGGATTACAGGTGTGAGCCACAGCACCCAGCCTGCTTCTCTTTATAACTGAAACATTAACTGAAAGTCCAAGCCTGCAATATGCTTAGATATGGTTCTAGAATCTAAGGCTTTACCTCAGTGGTAACTTTGACAGTTCTGCCTTCAATTATCTTGAAAATAATTCACATTATTATTATTATATTTTCTGCTTACATAGCTCTGTTTTCAAGTATTTTTGGATTTCAGATATTTTTAATTCCAAGGCAAACCTAAACTATCTAATATGAATTGTTTCTCTATTGATTTTATCAATTTTTTTAACTGATAAATGAAAGTAGAGTTTTCAAAATAATTGATGGTCACCTCCTCTATTCCACCTTCAGTCTCCTCTAGGGTATATGCATCAATGTAGAATGAGTCAAAGAGAATGCAAATGCAGGGTGAGTATGAAGTGATCAGTTTGCTGTATGGCAGAGATGATCTAGGTTTTAAGACACAATGACCTGATTCTACTGGATGTCATTCCTGTGTAAGCTCCACTATGAGCAGAGAGGACATTACTGCTTCTAAATTACCTCTATCTGCATGGGGCTGGCCTCCAGAGTCCAGTACAGTAGGGATCCTTAAATTACATTATTTTCTAATGCTGGAAGAGGTGCAAAATTTTGCATTTCTTGCCTATATGTTAGGGATGTCTAATTTTCTTTTATTTTTTGACCTTAAGTCAATAAAGACCATAAGTCCTGCATCTTTATCTTGTGAGCTCATAGTTCTTTGCTGGCCTGGTGAGTTTTAAATATACTAAAATCTGTGATTAACTTTGATTTAAAAAAATGCAACAGTGTGTTTCAGTACTGTTTCCTTCTATTATGGTTCTCCCTTCAAATTAACAGCACTTTTAAAATCTAAAAGGTCATTATTTTTCAGTGAGAAAGTTTCCTCCTCCACCTTATCCCTGTCCATATTTTTCTCTTCTATCCCTTTTATCTTTGACCATTGCATGTTGTATTTTATTTTTTAAAACTTCGTTGTCATTTATGAGATACTGAAATCTATCCCCGGTGTTAGCTTTGCTCTCTCATTTACTGCTTTCTTTACTATTCTCCATAAAAATACTTCAGTATTTATCCCACATCGTTTATTTGATTTAGATTTTTCAGTGTTGATTCGGTAGTATATCAGTTCTACTTTTTTGTTAAATTAAGATCATTGATGAATGTTGTTTTTTGTTTAAATGTACTTTTTTTTCTCATGTAGGTTGTGTTAGTTTACAGCCCTGTCCTACCCATTTTGATAAGTGCTATAATTGCTCAGGTCAAAAAAAAAACTAACAAACAAAACAAAACAAACAAACAAGCCATTCTGGACATTTTCATTTCTCTCATCACCTTACAGCCAATTCACCAATAAACCTCCTCAACTCTTCCTTCAACATATTATTCATCCTCTATCCAGTTATTTTATTTTTACCTCTATTTCTGCTCTCTTAGATAGAGATATGATGGCCTCACATTGACAATCTCCATGTCATCATTTGTCGTTTTTTTCTATTTAGTCTATTCTTGCTTCCATATATTGCATTCTTCACAAAACAACAGAAGGATCTTTGTAAAACATTCACAGTAATTTTAATAGATGCTATTATTGTTTCTATTCATCTGCTTCTTCCTTTTTGTAAGGGAAATGTATCCGTATACCTGTCTTTGAGATTCTTTAGGAGAAAGTGCACTTTCTCACTTCCTTGATAGGGTTGGCACTATGACTTACAGAGTAATGAGATGTTAATGGCAGTGGCATGAGTGACTTCCCAGCAAATTTTGTTCATCTTTCTTGTGTTTTCTTTCTGCCTTGGGACATGCTTATTTAGCATGGATTCCAGAATACAATGACACAAAGTGAAATTGCAGCTGATCAAAGCTTAAGGATTTCCAGTATAAGCAAAAAATAAATCACTACTCTTTACAAAAGAGCTTAGTCTATCTAGGGTAAGACCTATTCTACCTCCATTGCCATGAACCACCCAATGCTTCCTGCAGAATAGAAGCCAAGAGCCAGAGCCCGTAGACTATCCAGGACTGAGCCCTCTCTACCTCTCAGCTCTCCTGTTACTTCAGCCGCATTAGCCACATTCTCTAGCTACAGTTGCTCCTAAGTTTCTTGGACCCCACTAGCTCCCTCTAGCCTTGCACAGTTTGCTTTGACTTTCACTACTGCCTGAAAGGCTTTCTTTACATAATAAGCACATGGCTCATTCCTTCCCCTCATTCTCTGATAAAATACTACCTTTTATTAAATGTCTTTTCCAATAACTGCACATGATATTCAAACTGAATCACCTACTTATCTCCTACTCCATTTTATTTGCTTTCATAAAACGTATTAGTTACAGCTTTAAAAGCAACAGCAGTAGTAGATAACATTTATTGAGTAGTTACCACAGGCAACAACTGTTCTAAGCATTTTCTATGTATCATTTCATATTGTCCTCCCCCTAATACTATAAAGAATGCATTACTATTCTCTGATTTTACAGATCAGAAAGGTGAAAAACAAGGAGAAAAAGGAATTTAATCAAATCCCATAGGATTAAGTGAATGGCCCTGGATAATCCTGAGCATTCTCTTTTCAGGGAATGTGCCTTTAGCCAGTATGGTTCGCAAGCCTGAACTTGTCTCAGATGTGCTGATGCCTTCTCCTTGGGGCTGCACATTATTCATCTGAAACCTATTGGGATTCTTTGCCCACATCAGAAGTTGCAACCTGGTTTGATGTAACATGGCATTACCATTTCAGAGGTTCAGCAGCCTGAGAGAGGTACAGATGCTTCAAGGGTCGTACCAAGCCCCAGCACAGAAAACAAACATCCTGTTGAACTTTTTTTAGGATCCATATATGGAGAATATGCATCTATGTAACTAATCTGTCACAACTTTTTTAGTATAATTATATCAAAACTTCTTCCTAGCTATGATCCACATTGTCAGAAAGAGCTCCACTGTACAAAGGGAAGGAACAACTGTTCTCAGAATTATCCACATTCCATTCACTGTTGCTTTGCTAGCCCTAGGCTTCCAGACGTGGGTACTTCAGAATCACTTAGATATCACCACCAGAAACAGGTTTTGAACACGTTATTTCATGTCTCAATCCCCTACTCATTAGGGTTTTTTGGTGAAATCAAACGATGATAGAATCTAGGTGCTTCTTGGGACACAGACCACAGTATTAGGAAGTAATTTGCACTTCATCCCTACGAACTTTTCTATTATTTGTTTTTCTAACTTCCTTAAAGATAAATTACCGGAAGCTTATATTGCTTAGATAACATCTACTCAGCTACAATGCTGAGGAGATTCTCTCTTATTACAATATTTATTTGGTCAATTCAGCTGGGCTCTAAGTGAGTGGTTTGCTTAATTTGTCCTCTTTTCCAAAAACCACAGCTAGAAGTCTCTTGCTCAAAATTAAATTCAGACCTAAATAGGGAATATAACTAGTCAGTTGTTCTTCATCAGTCAAGTGAGAAGGAAAGGCACTATGTATGTTTTTCCTCTCAACTTTATTAAGGAGGCATACTGAGAAATTAAAAACTGGATACATTTAAGATATAAACTTAATAATTTGATATATATATACATTGTGAAATATTTATCACAATCAAGATAATGTATTCATCATGTGAAAGTTGCCTTTTGTGTTTGTGTTTGTGTGTGTTAATAACACTAAAGAGCTATCATCTAAGCAAATTTCGAATATACAACATTTTTAGCTATAGTCCCATTGTTGTACCTTATATCTCCAGAACTAATTTATTTTGCATAACTGAGACTTTGTAGGCCTTGATTAACCTCTTCCCATATCATTCTCAACCTGCCCGTGACCAGCCACTAATAACCACCATTCTACTCTGTAAGTGTGAGCTTGACATTTTTAGATTCCACATGATGTGGGATTATGCAGTACTTGTCTTTCTGCATCTGGCTTATTTCACCTACCATAATGTCCTCTGAGTTCATCCATGTTATTACAAGTGGCAGATTTCCTTCTTTTAAAGGACGAATAACATTTCATTGCATAAATGAACCACATTTTCTTCACTGATCTATCAATAGACAGTTAGATTGTTTCCTTATCTTATTGATTGTGAATTAATCTACAATGAACATGGGAGTATAGTTATATCCTTAAAATATTGATTTCATTTCCTTTGGATGTATATCCAGAACTGAAACTGCTGGATCATATGGCAGTTCTATTTTTAGGTGTCTGAGAAGCCTTCACATTGCTTTCCATATTTTCTGTACCTATTTACATCCCCGCCAATAGTGTACAAGGGTTCCACTTTCTTCATCTCTTCGCCAACAGTTATCATTTGTTTTGTGACAGTGGCTGGCCATTCTAAGAGGGCTAAAGTAATATCTCTTTGTGGTTTTGATTTTCATTTTTCTGATGATTAATGAAATTAAGCACCTTTATATTAATCTGGTAGCAATTTGCCTTCTGTTGAGAAATGTCTCTGCAGAATCTTTACTCGTTTTTAATTCAGCTATTTATATATTTGTTTGCTTATATCTTTGTTTTTTGCTATTGAATTAGGTGTGAGTTCTCTATATATTTTGGATATTAACCCTTTATAAGATACATGGTTTAAAATATTGTCTCACATTCACTGGGAAGCCATTTCATTGTCTTTATTCTTTTATTTGCAGCAAATTTGTAGTTTGATGGAATTATATTTTTCTATTTTGCTTTGGTTGCCTGTGTCTTTGGGGTAATGATCCAAAAAAAATTATTGCCTGGACAAATAGCAAGAAGCTTTCCCCTATATTTTTTTCCTAGTACATTTATAGTTTCAGGTCTCACATTTAAGTCTTTAATCCATTTTGGGTAGACTTTTGTAAATAGTGAGAATAAGGGTCCATTTAAATTATTCTGCATAGAATGACCAGTTTTCCCAACACTATTTTTAAAAGAGATGATCATTTCCTTGTATTTTCTTTGCATCATTTTTTTTTAAGATTAGCCACAAATGGCTGAATTTCTTTATTAGCTCTCTATACAGTTCCATTGGTCTGTATATCTGTTTTTGTTTAAGTATAATGCTGTTTTGATTACTGTAGCTTTGAAATATATTTTGAAATGAAGAGAGCATGTCAGTTCCACCTTTGTTCTTTTTGCTCAGAATGGCTTTGGCTGTTAGGGTATTGGCAGTCTCATATGAATTTTAGGAGTTTTTTCCTATTTCCATAAAGAGTGTCATTGGAATTTTGATGGAGATTACATTGAATCTGTAGATCATTTGGGTAGCATGGACACTGTAGTAGTGTTGATTCTTCTAATCCAAGTGTCTTTCCATTTGTCTGTCTCTTTAATTTCCTTCATCAATGTTTTAAATTTTTAGTATACAAATAGTTTGCTTCTTTGTTTAAATTTATTCCAAAGTATTTTATTCCCTTTGTTGTGTGAATGATATTGCTCCTTTCATTTCTTTTTCAAATAATTTATTGTTTTTGTATAGCAACACAGTTTATTCCGATGTGCTAATTTGGGATCCTGTAAATTTACTAAATTTATTAGTTTTAACAGTTTTTGTTGTTGTTGTTTAGTACCTTACATATACACAGAGTACCTGAAAATAAAGGTAGTTTCTGCAAATAAAGGTAATTTTTCTTTCCAATTTAGGTACCTTTTATTCTTTTTTTCTGGTTTAATTGCACTGACTAGGACTTCTAATACTGAGTTGAAAATAAATAATGAGAGTAGATATCCTAGCTTTGTACTGTATTGTAGACAGAAAGCTTTCAATAAATTATGATGTTAGTTGTGGGCTTTTCATATGTGACCATAATTGTGTTGAGGTAACTTCCTTCCATACCTATTTTGTTGAGAGAATTTTAGTGATTAATAAATGCTAAATTTTGTCAAATCCATTTTCTGCATCTATTGGGATAATCATATGGTTCTTTCTTCATTTTGTTAATTTGTTGTATTACATTGGTTAATTTGCATATGTTAAACCGTTCTTACAAACCACTTGCTCCTGGTATATGAACCTTTTAATGTGCTGTTAAATTAGTTTTCATAGCATTTTATTAAAGACATTTGCAACTATGTACTTCAAGGATATTAGCCAATTTGTGTCTGGATTTTCTATTACTGTAAGTAGGGTGGTAAAATACACCATTAATGTTGTATTGCTGTCAATTTCTGTCTTTAGAGCTGTCAATTTTGCTTTATATAATGAGATGCTGTGGTGTGTGTGTGTAATTGTTCTAAAATTATGTCTTCCTGTTAAATTTACTATGTTATCCTTATATAATGACCTTCTTTCTTTTTAAAGGCTATATTACACTTAAAATACATTTTGTCTGATGTAAATATAATCACTCATGCTCTCTTGGTTACCGTGTGCATAAAATATCCTTCTCTATCCCTTCACTTTTAGCCTATATTGTTTTTAAATCTAAAGTGACTCTCACGTAGATAGCATATCTCTGTGACTTGCATTTATTTTTTTGTTTTTTGGTTTATTTTATTCCTTCATTTATGCTATGGCTTTAAAATGGTGAATTTAATCAATTTACATTTGAGGTAATTATAGATAAGTGAAAAGTTACTCTTGCCCTTTTCGTAATTTATTTATCTATTTTATAATTATTTTGTCACTTTTTTTCCTGTCTTGCTATATTCCTTTGAAATTTAATGATTTTTTGGTAGTGGTTTACTTTGATTCTTTTCACTTTATCTTTTTTGAATTGATTATAGATTTTATCTTTGTGAATAGCTTGAGGCTTGTTTAAAAATCTTCTATTTTAAGTAGATAACAACTTAATTTCAATCATATATCAAATCACTACACTTACCCCTCACACACATATAATGCCCTTGTAATCAGAGTCTGATGCTTCTATATTGTGTATCTATTAATAAATTTGGATATTTTAACTTTTGGTGTTTAAAGGAAATTATAGTGCCCCATTACAGTGCTGCATTAGTCTGCATATGACTATATATTTAGCCACATTGGTAAAATGTTTGTTTTCATATAACTTCATATGCTGTTTATCATGTTTCAGTTAAAATTTGAAGAACTACCTGAAGCATTTCTCATAAGACAGATCAGTGGTGATAAACTACCTCAATTTTTATTTGTTTCAAAGAGACTTTATTTCCATCCATTTAAAATATAACTTCTCTGTGTATAGTATTTTGAGTGAAAGATTTTCTCTTTCAGTATTTGCATATATTATCCCACTTTCTCCTGACTTGCAAGGTTTCTGTTGAGAATGCCGTTGATAGCCTTATGATAATTCCCTAGTATGTGACGAACTGCTTTTCTCTTGCTGCTTTCAAAATTTTATCTTTGTCCTTGGCATTGTACAATTTGACTGTAATGCTGATGTGCAGCATTATAGAAAGATTGCAATATGATGTGATATGCCAGCATGCCCACTGCAATTGTGGCTGCCATAGTCAAGGGGCATGTGCCTTTAGTACAGCAAATGGCTGGAGCACAGGGTTATTCATTGTGACAGTGGCTCTGATGTTTACAGCAAATGTGTGTTCTCTGAAGCAGTGGCACCAGTTTTTTTAGGTGCAGTTGCTCATGGAGACTGTACCTCTGCGTTCTCGGCATGCTTGTGGTTGTCGGAAGAACAAGGGCATGGTCGCTTTGTCCCATAGTAAAGCAGCATCAGTTTCTTTTCTTAAAAGATGCAGCGCTGCTTCCCTTTCTAGATTGTTTGGGACAGCTATGGCTCTTGATGTCATTAATAGCAAAGACTACTTGGGTGTTCTATAGAGTAGGCCACTAGGGCATCTGCCCAGTGGCTGCTACTAATAACCTCTACTCTTCTTCTTTGTTTCTAGCCATTTTCACACTTCTCTATTATGTTAAACTTCCCAGCAATTTGGGTTGGGTGGTCCTTTGAACATTGCCACAAAAATCTGAGGAAGCTAATTGTTAACTGCTCTCTCTTTTCTTGAAAGGGAGATTTGTAAATAGGAAATCCCTCTTTGCATTGAGCTGTGCGATGGATGGGATAATGTGGGCAAAATGGAACTCCTTAGCCTATCCTTTTAATATAATTAGTCTTTTTGCTTTACTGTGTTGTTGCAGCTTTTTAACTGAATTCCTGAGCTATCCAGAACTGGTTTTCATTCATGGTTGGCTGGGTAATTCTTTTACATATGGGGGAAAAGGCTTGTGTCTCCTACTGTTCTACTTGCTGGTATCACCTTATTGGGATTCAGGGGTTCAAGGGAGCCCTTAGCTCCCCTGAGAGGACATTTCTCCAAGGTTCTTGGCCCCCTGCTCTCTCAAGAATGAGAAAGGGGACCAGGTGCACTCAGAAAGTAAATATTGGAGTTCAAACAGAGTTTTTGTAGAAAATGAATTAATTTTAGGTGGAGAAAGAGGAAAAAAAAAGGAAAAGAGAAAACTTCCACAAAGAGTGTGGAAGGGGACTCCAGATGGAAAATCTAGAAAAGGAAAGCTCCTCTAACAGTGAGTGAGGGAATCCAGAAAGATGAAATCCAGGAAAGACAGCTTCCACACTGGGTGGGAGAGAACTGAGAGAGAAAGATGGAGTTTAGGAGGGGAAGACAGGCTTCCACAAGAGACTGTTTGTAGAAGGGGATCAAAACATGGAGTCCCAAGGGGTGAGGAAGAAGGGGACTTTTAACCTGAGAGGAGCCCCCATCTTCTCAAAGACCTCTGACCAATGAAACGAGTTCTTTAGAACTTCCGCTGGAATGATTGACTTGTTATTCTTCCCGTGCTTGAGAAAATTAAAACAGAGATGGTTAAATCTCCTCGATAGAGAGAGATGGGAGAGGGGCATGACGCTGAGAAGTTCTTGCCCTTAGAACTACACCCCCTTATAGACCCGGAAAGAGAACACATTCCCTCCACCTCACGCTCAGACAGGAATTTTTTAAGGTATGTAGCTCATAAAAATTTTTTTTAAAACTTAATAAAGACTTAAACACACTAAATAAACATTTGCTCTTCATGCTACTACCACCTCAACTTTAATAGTTATGGAAGATAAGATGAGGTGGAATTTCTTCCCACAAAACATGGGAAAAGAGGAGAAAACTAACAAATGATCCATATTTGCTGCATAACAAGAGGAGTTGTGGTTCTATTAGATGACATGCATTTATGGCAGGAAGGTTTTAAGAAAGCACAGATTTTAAAATGTCTGTTTAGAATCCTCTAGTGAGGATTCACATCTGACTTTGATATTATAGTCTGTCATAATTCTAGAAATTTTAGAGAAACTATGGTACTTCTGAGTATTAAGCTGTATGCAGCATTAATGATCATCTTGTATTTTATTCGGTTATTCTTTCATTTAACAAATGTTTACTGTCAACTTGTTATATATTAAGCATTCATATAAGGTATTTGGGTTTTGTTAGCAAACCAAACAAACCCATATTCACGACCATCTGGCTTACATTCTAGCTGTCAGAAGTTGTGAAGAGAAGATGGGCAATAAATAATAGAAAGAGAATACAAATAAAATTATAGAGAACTTTAGGTGATGATAGAAACTATTTGTGACACATATTAAAGCATGGTACATGGACCTTATTCAGGATCATTATGACACATGTAGGAATCATTGCACTGGGTTTTTGAAGCTTGGGAGTGAGATTACTGTCAAGTCTGAATACCACAAATTAAAGTGGGAGTTTATATCCAAGGAGTTAGGTAAGGAAAAGCAGAAGGTCACTGGATGGAAAATTACTAATAGGAAACATCAAGAGTAGGTGAAGTTTCTTGCTACAAGCAGGCCAGGATAAGCAGACATCAACTGGTGAATGGTGAGTGACGAGGAACCCAGAGAGATAGTAAGGGTGATTAGGTATTGATGACAGAGGATTTCAGAGAAACTGACTTAGCAGGATTCTTGCTAAAACTGTACAATGCAGAGACAAACACAGAAGCCCAAAAGTCATTGGCTAGTTTAAGAAGGAGTTGAGGAGTTCTTAACTAGCTTTTGGCTAAGGAAAGAATGTTTGTCAGGCATAATTGCTGTAAGATAAAATGTACAATTTGAAGTAGAAATAGGAATCAGTAGTGTAGGAACTAGAACAAGAAAGTGTGTGATATTAAATAGAGGGTCAGGTTGGCATGGCAGCCATGATATTAGTTTGTCAAATTCTAAACAATCCACCTGGTGAGGTAAATGTGTCTATTAATTAGCTCCATTTAACCACTGTATGCATATTTCAAAACAACATATTCTATGCAATTAATATATGCAATTATTATTTATAAATTAAAAATCAAAAAAGAAAGAAAAAGGAAAAACAAACAAACAAAAATCTACCTCTGATATGTACATTTCCAAAAGTGCTAGTTAAATTTTTCCCTGAGGAGTAAAACTTCATTAGAGAAAAGGCACAGATGGTTTGGATTCAGTCTTTGCTCTCAGTTCTGCTTGAGAGGAGACAGTATTCTGTCATTTCTGGCTTAAAGAGAAGAATCAAACCACTTTTAAGAGGTAAATCCATTGTTATGTAAATAAGATACAAAAGAAAACTATTGCAAAATGCCAACAGGATTAGAGATGTGACAAAGAATATAACTCATCCTGATTTCAGCTTGTTTTATTTTCGTTCTTATCATCTGAAGGCATTTTTTTGCTAACTTGTGATAAATTGTGAACATAGCATGAGAAAACTGATGGAATATGAAAGACATAAGGAATGTTTCGAGTACAGTTATTTATTTTTAGTGACCGTAATGATATCAAAATTTTATATAAATATTTTTGTCTTTATAAATGAAAATCCACTGGATTTAATTTATATTGGTAATAAATGTTGGAGATTAGAGGTAGCAGTATGTAAGAAAACTGTCAAAATTTTAAAAGGTAAAAAATCAAAAGTTAAACCTTAAATTTCTTTTTACACTTAAAATAAATTATGTGAACTGAACATCTCCAAAAAAAAAATTAAGAAATAAAGTAAAACATTTTAGCCACAAGATTATTTGAAT
The DNA here is from genome assembly GCA_963573385.1 of Cacajao melanocephalus. Lineage (NCBI taxonomy): Eukaryota > Metazoa > Chordata > Mammalia > Primates > Pitheciidae > Cacajao > Cacajao melanocephalus. The sequence continues at coordinate 23,133 of CAUYLG010016359.1, forward strand.
AACACTATGTCATGTATTTTTGGTTGGAAAAAATGTTTTGGTGCATTTTTTCAACAATTAAAAAAGGATAACTATGTGGTGTAATATATATGTTAATTATCTAGAGGTAGTCTTGCCACTTTGCATATATACTTCAAAACATCATCCTGTACACAATTAATACATACTATTTTATATTAACTGAAAAAATAAAATAAGAAAAAGAAATGTAATTAATTTGTATTAAGTTCCAGAACTATGTATACTTGTAAATTTAGTTTATAATTCTTTTTCTGTAGCGTTTATTGTCCGAACTTAATCAGACTATATAAAAATTAGGGGAAGGCTTTTTAACTGATAATTGAAAATCATTGATTGAGCCAAGTCTATTTCAGCAAATACTAGTTTATGGGTAACATTTCACAATTCATTGGCACATCACTAAAGAGTTTTTGTTTACTTTCAGCAACATTTTCCTTACTGTGATAACCTATAATAAATATACATGTTGAAGAAAATTTAACAGGAATGTCTACTTTTTCTTTTGCCAAAACACATAAAATGATGCTTACATGGCAATGCAATTACTTTGGAGAATTCGATTCTGAATAACCTTGTTAAGCTTGTTAAATATATCATTGAACTCTGCTTTCAAAATTATGTTTAGGAACAGTTTGTAACAAAAGAAAGTAAAATATATAAATGGATATGTAGACAGATGACTAAGTAGATAGACAGTATTTAGAGAAATAACATACAGTCTGCATTCTAAGGATTTATATTCTTTTTGTTTGTTTTGCTCAAAATGCAGTGTAATCACTTACCTCAATCACTTATTAATCATCCTTTACTTCAAACTGCTACATGTTTTCAGCCATCCAATACAACTATCAAAGATGACTGTCATTAAGGTTTTACAAAGCAATCTCTCACTTCTGATCTGCCAGAATGGTTCTGGTAAAAATGGCAACATTTTGGCATGATAACCTATGAGAAGAGAAGTTTTAGAGTTTTCATATATATTCTTGTACATACATTTTGTTTAATTTAATTAAGAACTCCATAGTAATCAACCATCAGTAAGCATGTCTGATGTATGTACCTAAAAAAGGTTGCCAGTAGTAAGATATAAAGTACTCCTGTTGGCAACTGTGGTTACACAGATTTTCTAATCCGTGTAAGGAACATGCTATATACATTCTTTTTATTGAAAAAGCAAAACTGGCGTGAATAGACAGTGGGAAAACACTAAATTAGTAATAATGCGTAAACATTGTATCCTATCTCCTCACAAGGCTTTTTTGAATTAAAAATTAGATTATGTTGGGAAATTTGGTAAGCTTTGAACCACTATGAAAATTATGAGCACTCGTTTTATCCAAATACATTTTTTTTTCTGTGATGGAGTTTCGCTGTTTTTGCCCAGGCTGGAGTGCACTGGCGTGATCTTGGCTCACAGCAACCTCTGCCTCCTGGGTTCAAGAGATTCTCCTGCCTCAGCCTCTTGAGTAGCTGGGATTACAGGGATGTGCCAGCATGCCTGGCTAATTTTGTATTTTTAGTAGAGACAGGGTTTCTCCATGTTGGTCAGGCTCGTCTTGAACTCCTGACCTCAGGTGATTCACCTGCCTCGGCCTCCCAAAGCGTGAGATTATAGGCATGAGCCACCACGACCAGCCTATCCAAATACATTCACTGGGAGAATATTTCTTACTAATCTTATTATATTATTTAGACATCTTGGCACATGATAACATAATAAAACAATAAGAAAAATGCTAACTTTTGTTTATGATGTTACTTTTGCTTCTCTAGGCAGTTTTTTATGTGCTTTGCATATACTACATTATTTAATCTTTATAATAGCCATACAACCAAATGAGAACTCATGACCCACATTTTTCTAAAGGAAGAAATTGAGTCATAAGAAAGTAATTTCCTTAAGGCCACACAATTAATCAGTGAGAACAGGATTTGGACCCCATCAGCCTGTCTGCAGAGCCCATGTTTTTAATCATTAAATTATTTGCAATACTGCCTAGTTTTCTGGTGTGGAAACAAAAAGAAAAGAAAGCACCATCTGACTTTAGCAAATAACATTGTTATTCATCAAAATACAGTTATTTACAAGCATTTGCTTTCACACATTAAAAACAATTCTGCAAACATAGCTTAACGTACTATTAGGTGAGATAAACACAGATTTTCACTTCAATTTCTACATGTCATGTCAAGCTTATTTGGAGGAAAAGGGATTTCTCTTGAATTTGATCACTAGCAAATTCCTATTAGTTAGATATTAGATGGCCAATGTTTCCAAAGTACAAATAAGAAGTTACCGGAGTGATATCATTACACCCAGAATCTTCTCAACCATTTTCTACCAGGGCCTACAAGGTTTGGCAGTGACCAGGCACCATGGCTATTACCTGTAATCCTAGCGCTTTGGAAGACTGAGGAGGGTGGATCCCTTGAGCTCAGGATTTTGAGACCAGTCTGGGCAACATGGTGAAACCCCATCTCTACTGAAAACACTAAAAAATTAGCTGAGTATGCTAGTGCGCACCTGTGGTCCCAGCTTTCCTGGAGGCTGAGGTAGGAGGATCCCTTGAGCCTGGAAGGCAGAGGTTGCAATGAGCCAAGATTGCACCACTGCACTCCAGCCTGGGTGACAGAGACAGACCCTGTTTCAATTAAAACAAAATAATAAAAACAAATCAAAAACAAGTTTCAGTAGCCAGAAAAGTTATTTAAACACTAATTAGGAGAAACACTTCGCCTTCCCTCCCCATTCCACTATGCCTCGTGGTCAAAATAATTTTATTAAAAAATGAAATAATTTATTTTGAACGAATTTTGTTATGTAATATGAAAAAGTAATGCTATACAATCTGTGAGAACATCCATTTGGGAACTGTTTTCTGTACTTATTTGTATTCTGAGCACTTAACACTTGATAATGCAATCAATATTCACTGAATTAATGACAATTAAATGAAGTAACTGAATTATTTTGGCGATTTCTAATTTGTTGGAATTTTGTTCTTTTTAACACGCAAAATGCAATTGAGAGAAATAAGCTGTATTTAATATTTGTGGACATGTAGAGATTAGGCTGATATCTATATCATTATTAAATTCTGTTCCATCGTAAGAATGAAGTCTAAAAATTGAAGACACTAGGTAATAAATCTGCTATAGAAGAAAGAGGCATCACAGAGATCAGTACATATGGGAATTTTCAATCATTTTCTTTGTATACAACAAGGGAATACATAAGCATGCTGAAAGCCAATTAATGCAGTGTGAATGAGTGCACTACATTGGCCACTACTCACATCACCACACTGTATTTGCTACTTAGTGACCTCCAAGAGTCTGAACATGATCTTTGCAGCCAGCTGATGCAAAAGAGCAGCCACTTAGAGTATACAAACAAGAGCATGGGTGTGATGCTTCAGTGGAAGAATAGGCACCTATAGAACACAGAGAGAGCACAAATAATATTAGTTTCTTCACCTGCACCACGTGCCCAAGTTAAGAGGAAAGATAGAAAACAGTAAGCTTTTAAGTGTTCTATAATCCCAGGTATTTATAACTAATAATATGGATCACAGGATAATTAAATAGCTGCAAAAAGCACTTTAGCATATTACTTGTTACATGGAAGTTATTCATAATTATGCATATACCTTAGAGATAAGTGAGTGAAACTCAGGATAATGGATAATAAGTTTTGATAATATAATAGGATTTTAGGAAAATATTCAAGAGAAAAGAGAGCCCTGGATTTGGAAATAACAATAACATGAAAACTTTAGAATCATCAGCTGGAGGAAACCCAGAAAGAATTAAGGCAAAATAACTGTACATTTGGGAGCGGGAAGTGTGGAGTAGTCAACCTGTGAAAAATATGGTTATAAATGCATCTAATCGAAATTGTAAACAAAAAAGGCACACACACCTCTAGAACTAGTATTACAAATAATGATATTGTTAATGCTAAGGTGAACAAAACAAATAGCGCACCATTCTGAATTCACTGGCTGGGGATGGGGAGGGAATATAAATCAGAGAATGGTTCAAAAATTGTGAAGTTTCAGATTTACATTTCTGCTTTGGAAAAAATATTCAATTTCTGAACAAAATTTAAAAAGAGAAAATACCCTTTGTTTTTCAAAGCACATAATTATGCTGAGCTTTCACTATGTGATACTGTTCTAAAATGTTTTCATAAATTGACTAATGTCACATTGATCATAAAAAATATGAAGTATTAGGTGTTTTTATATAGAGGTTAGGAAAACTATGTAAATAAATGGTGGAACCAAGATTTGTTTGTAGACAACTGGAGCTGTTCCCCTAAACCCTCAGCTATACTGTATGACCAAAATAAGTCATTTATGAAATTAGTCTACAAAAACCTAGAAAAAAATGGCTAAAATGTGCAATTAATGACAAAAAAATGTGAAGTTACCATAGTAAAAGAGACAAGAACCTTTCCAAATAAAGTGAAATAGATATTTTTAAATACTTCATTATGCATATAAATGCCCATGATAGGACAGCATGTGATACTACCTTTCAATGATTTTTAAATGTAGTTGTTGGGTGATAGTTAATATCTTCAGTAATTCAAAATTGCATTATCTTGTCTTATTATTTTTATAAATTAATTTTAGGATTTTTAACAAAATTCATAAGTCTTTCAACAAAACCTTAAGTATTTTTTGTGGCATATAATAAAGCTTCTTGACCACACCTATAACTTGAAAATTACTTCAGAATTTGCCAACTGTTTGGTTAAGTGACCTTGTCAAAGATACCTTAATGGAAAGATTAAGAATACATGGACACAGGGAAGGGAACATTACACGCTGGCGTGACCCAGGCTGGCAGTAGGGGGCGTGGGAGTATGTCTCAACAGTGGGCTTAAAACATTCAGTAAACTGGGGAGATTCCCAGATGGCTGAATAAGAGGCAGCTCCGGAAAGCAGCTCCCAGCGAGAGAGATGCAGAAGCCGAGTGGTCTCCACAATTCCAAACGAGATACCAGGTTCATTTTGTGGGTCTGGTTAGACAGTGGGTATAAACTAAATAGGGCAAATTGAGTCAAGGTGGGGCACTGCCTCACCCAGAAGGTACGTGCAACCGACCAGAGGACTGGAGGATCTCCCCATCTAGGACTTCGGTTCGGATACAGGGCTCCACCCAAGCCCTCTACAACTCATAGAATAGAAGACCTTCATCAGGCTGAAAACCTCAGTAAGCTGCATGAACAGGGCAGAACAGCAACTTCAGCTGGTGCCAGGGCTGTCAGCCTAGATCTAGATGGAAGCACTGGCTGACGTGAAAGCCAGAAAGCCAACTGGACTGAGCCACCTGCCCCCCAGAAAGAAGGGAAACTGAAAACATGGAAATAGCCCATAAGGCAAAATGGGTCCCCCACACATAGCACCCAGCAGAATGAAAAATTCTCACTCCAGAGTTTCACACCCAGAACATCAGTTAGAGAGTGACCAGGAACGATCAAACTCGGTGGGTGGAAGGGAAGCCACCATTGCAAAAGCTGGCCTAATTTTCCTTAGAAAATAAAAGATGCAGCAGCTCCACTGAATCCATGGCAGCCCAACAGTACCTCTGCAGGCAGACAAAAGAAAGGCTGCCTTCCCAAGCAGCTACCTGAGATCAAAACTATATAAATACAAGGAAATCGGAGGAAACCAGTGCAAGAAGAATGAAATCATTAGAAACCAGAACAGCTCTCCCCCACCATGAGATCACAATTCCTCACCATCAAGGGAATAAAGCTGGATGCAGAATGAATTTGACAAATTGATAGAAGCAGGTTTCAGAAGGTGAATAATGACAAACTTCTCTGAGTTAAAGGAACATGTTCTATCCCATTGCAAAGAAATTAAAAACATTTTAAAAAACGTTAGAAGAAATGCAACCTAGAATAACCAGCTTAGAGAAGAACATAAGTGACTTGATGAAGCTGAAAAACACAGCACAAGAACTTCAAGAAGTGTACACAAGTTTCAATAGCTGAATAGATCAAGCAGAAGAAAGGATATCAGAGATTGAAGATCAACTCAATGAAATAAAACGAGAAGGCAAGAAAAGAGAACAAAGAATGAAAAGAAATGAACAAAGCCTTCAAGAAATATGGGATTACATGAAAAACCTAATCTACACTTGATTGATGTACCTGAAGATGACAGGGAGAATGAAACCAAGCTGCAAAACACTCCTCAGGATATTATCCAGGAGAACTCCCCCAACCTAGCAAGATAGGCCAACATTCAAATACAGGAAATACAGAGAACACCACAATGATACTCCTCTAGAAGAGCAACCACAAAGCACATAATCATCAGATTCTCCAGGGTTGAAACGGAGGAAAAAATACTAACGGCAGACAGAAAGTTCAGGTCACCTACAAAGGGAAGCATATCAGACTCATAGCGGATCTCTCGGCAGAAACCCTACAAGACAGAAGAGAGTGTGGGCAATATTCAACCTCCTTAAAGAAAAGAAATTTCAACCCAGAATTTCATATCCAGCCAAAGTAAGCTTCATAAGTGATGGAGAAATAAAATCTTTTATGGACAAGCAATTGCTGAGAGATTTTGTCACTACCAGACTTGCCCTTCAAGAGCTCCTGAAGGTAGCACTAAACACAGAAAGGAAAAACCAGTACCAGCCAATACTGCAAAAAAGAACCAAATGGTAAAGACCAACCACACAATGAAGAAATTATGCCAACCAAAGAGCAAAACAACCAACCAGAAATAAAATGGCAGGATCAAATTCACACATAACAATATTAACATTAAATGTAAATGTACTAAATGCCCCAATCAAAAGACACAGACTGGCAAATTGGATAAAAAGCCAAGAACCATTGGTGGGCTGTATTCAGGAGACCCATCTTATGTGCAAAGACACATAGATTCAAAATAATGGGATGGAAGAAGATTTACCAAGCAAATGGAGAGCAAAAAAAAGCAGGGGTGGCAATCCTAGTCTCTGATAAAACAGACTTTAAACAAACAAAAATCAAAAGACACAAAGAAGGGCATTACATAATGGTAAAAGGATCAATACAATAAAAAGGGCTAACTATTCTAAATATATATGCACCAATACAGGAGCAACCAGATACATAAAGCAAGTCCTTAACAACGTACAAAGAGACTTAGACTCCTGCACAATAATAGTGGGAGACTTTAACACTCAATTGTCAATATTAGGCAGATCAATGAGAGAGAAAATCAACAAGGAAATCTAGGACTTGAATGCAGAGCTGGACCAAGTGAACGTAATAGGAGTTTACAGAACTCTCAACCCCAAATCCACAGAATATATATTCTTCTCAGCACCGCATCACGTTTACTCTAAAATCAACCACATAACTGGAAGAAAATCACTCCTCAGCAAATGCAAAAGAATGGAAATCATAGCAAACAGTCTCTCAGACCACAGAGCAATCAAATTAAAACTCAGGATTAAGAAACTAACTCAAAATCACAAAACTTCTTGGAAAATGAACAACTCACTCCTGAATGTCAACTGGATAAACAATGAAATGAAGGCAGAAATAAAGATGTTCTTCAAAACCAAGGAGAACAAAGACACAACATACCAGAATCTCTGGAACACATTTAAAGCAATGTCTAGAGGGAAATTCATAGCAATAAATGCCCAAATAAGGAGCAGGGAAAGGTCTAAAATTGACACCCTATCATCAAAATTGAAAGAGAGGAGCAAGACTCAAAAGATAGCGGAAGACAAGAAATAACTAAGATCAGAGCAGAACTGAAGGAGACAGAGGCACAAAATCCCTTCAAAAAATCAACAAATCCAGGAGCTGGTTTTTTGAGAAGATCAACAAAATAGATAGACCACTAGCCAGAGTAATAAAAAAGAAAAGAGAGAAGAATCAAATAGATGCAATAAAAAACGATAAAGAGGACATCACCACCAACTCCACAGAAATACAAACTGCCGTCAGAGATTACTACAAACAACTCTGTGCACACAAACCAGTAAATCTGCAAGAAATGGATAAATTGCTGGACACTTGTATTCTCTCAAGACTAAACCAAGAAGAAGTTGAATCCCTGAATAGACAAATAACAAGGGCTGAAGTTGAGGCAGCAATTAATATCCTACCAATTCAAAAAAGCCCAGGTCCAGGCGGGTTTACAGCCGAATTCTACCAGATGTACAAAGAGGAGCTGGTACCATTCCTTCTGAAACTATTCCAAACAATACAAAAAGAGGGAATCTTCCCCAACTATTTTTATGAGATCAATATCATCCTACTACCAAAACCGGGCAGAGACATGACAAAAAAAGAAAATTTTATGTTGGGATCCCAACCGTGTGAATGCTTGCAAAGCGAGTTTCACAAGACGGATGGTCTTGAGCCCAGACACAGGGACCCCTGTAAGAGGGAAGTTGAGATAAAGGAGTCAGGAACAGAGAAAGGGAATCTAGCTAAAAG
>CAUYLG010016360.1:0-48122 GCA_963573385.1 Cacajao melanocephalus
AAGCTGAAACTGGTTCTCTTCCTTACACCTTATAGAAAAGTTAACTTTAGATGGATTAGAGATTTAAACATGAGACCTAACACCATAAAAGCATTAGAAGGAAACCTAGGCAATACCATTCAGGACATAGGCACGGGCAAAGACTTCATGATCGTAAGTATTTTTAATTTGTGAGGGGCAAGATATATTATAGCCCATCAAACAGAAGATAAGGGACTGTTGTATATTGAGAGTGAGTCAAAGCCAACCATTATCATATAGGCATTTGAACATGGATATGACAAAAGATGGTACAGATAGAAAACATAAAGAAATAGAAGAAATAAAGAGAAGTATAAATGTGTGTCCCATAAAGTTTTCTATAATCACTGATTTTAAAAATTAGCTGTTTGTTTCATATGTATATATTGAAGAATATTTCAAAAAGTTATCATTTTTTCTTGTCTCCTTTTTGCAGTATATATGCATTGCAGGGTGCAGAATTAATCCATGTTGGTTTGTGAAGAACGTTTACTTGATTCATCAACACCCCTGCTACTATGGAGTCACCTGCCAAGGTATTTGCCAGGATAAAGGTCCTGCACAATTTGAATATGTGTGGCAATTGGGATTTACAGGTAACACATTTATGTAATTTTTAAAAAATCTGCTTGAATCATTTCAAAATTTACTAGGCAAGTATTCATTTTCCAAATATATATTTTATATCTTAAAACACAAAATAAAGTAAAATTAAAATTAATACTCTTATTTTCCAATGTATTCCTTTAACTGACGTGTTCAACACCAACTACTCTAGGAAATATACTTGGTACAAGATACATAATAGTGAAGGAAACCAGAGCTATTTTCTTCTTTTATAAATCCATTTGTTGGAAGGGAGTAGCTAGTGGACACATACAGTGATAAATGCATAATTTTATTTAAAATAAAAGTGCTATGAAAACAGGTAGTATTCTATGAATGCTTATAAGCAATGAACTTGTTTAGAAAAAAGAAAAAAAAAAAAAACCTGGGCAATGGAGAGATTAAATTGGGTTGTCAGAAAAGGTTTCCATGAGAGGATGACCCCTGAACAGAGATATAAAGAATAATGTCATGGCAGAGAAGCTGGAGAAGAGGGGATTTTGTATTGAGGGAATTGTATTTGTAAAAACACTATATTAGAAGACATGGCTTCTTTGAAGGCCTGTCTGGGGCTCTGAAAAAAGATTAATAACAATTCTATGGAGGAGGTAAAGCCAGAGCTAAAATGCTGGGTTAAATATTTTGATTTTTTTTTTCTAAAAGGAATAGAAAATTACTATAGCGTTTGACACATTCGATAAGTTTATAGCAAGTAAAGAAATACATGGAAGAGAAGAAAAAAGTTAGGGAGCTTGTTGGAGTAATAATCTGAGTCATAATGCTGGAAGCTTGAAATAAATGGAAGTTCTCTTAATGGGTTGGAAATAGCAAGTGATGTAGGTGTAAACAGGATTCCTAGTTTTCTGGCTTACACACTTGAAATGAAATTTCAACATAGTCCTATATATGTTTTTATTTGTTTTGTGGAATTTCAATTTCTACCTCAGTTTATTTTGATGAGCATCATTTTCTGTTCTTTGATTATATTTTTAATATTATTTAACTTAGCTGATGCAAATTTTATATACATTCACAAGACTATATGATATTTTCATCCTTTTAAAGAATATTTCCTCTGACTATGATATTTTGGCACTACAGTTTACAAACAACCAGCAAATTAGTAGTTTGATGTGTCTGTTTTTGACTGAGATCTTATTTTATTTAACTGACAGCGGCTGAATTTTTATAACATTCTATTACATTACAACAGTGTTGAAATAAAGTAACAATTAGGCTTTTAAACATAAAACATGATACTTTATTTCACATTGCTCATAAAATAGTTCTCTGTAGAGTTAACAACCTTTAATGACATAAATAGTTATCAGTTCATTAATCAAATCACACCGAATGGTAGAAGAGAGCATAGCATTGTTGACTATACTATGTTGGTGCCAAAAGGAACTTTCAGAGACTCTGTTATGAATACTTACTATTTTATATATGACACAATCAGACAAAACAAAGAAATAACAATAGTTGAGGTTAGAGGAATGAACCTCAGGACTATTTAAGGACTGTGTCAGTTCAGCGGTTATTAAACCCTGACCACATATTAGAATCATCTGAGGAGCTCTTGAACACACTAATGCTGAACTCCCACTCCAGAACAATCAGAATGGAATTGTAGTGAGGAGGACACTGGGAATTTTTTGAGATTCCCTAAATGCTTTTTATATGCAGATTGAGAACTGCTATCTACTGTTATAATCAAATTCGTTCACATAATCAGTGCTTGCATCATTTTTACACTTGATACTCCTTTGTCTCATAGTAGGAATAATGGTTTCATATGTTTGGTTATTTTAAAATATTAAACTTCTTTTGAGAACTAAAAACTTCTAAGCAGAACATATTCACAGTGATGAAATAGCAAACGCATTTTTTTGGGAAGAAATGGAAGGAATCATAGCAAGTCAAATTTGCTCATGGATAAATCAGCTTTGAGCAAATATAGTCAATTTTATGAATGGCAGTGAAATAACAAATACATGTTTTAGAAAATGGGTAGTGTAATACAAAGTTAAAATTACTCATAGATAACTTAGCACAAAGTAATTATCTTCAAAACAATGTGTGCATATTTAATCATTATCTCTTCCTGAATTGGTGGTCAGAACTTACTGAATATAGCTAAGTATAACAAAAATAAAAATAATTTGACCCCTACATTGGAGAATCTAAATGACTTGGTCTGTCCAATGGAAAAAAAGCAGTGTGATAATGCGGTCTGAATGAATGTTTAAGTAAAACAACCTAAGCTCATTTTGAATTTCAAAGAGAAGATTCAGCAGCGAAACTTCGCAAGTTTTCAGGACAAAACAGAAGTTTAAATAAATGAAAAAAATATGTAAATAGAGGTATGCATTTTATGTACTACAAAATTCCTTCTTATTTCTTCTGGTAATGGCCATTAAGATCTTCTTTTATTTTTTCCTCATAAAATATAAAATGTAACTGAAGAGGAACTTAAAAATCATGCTGGTAAGTTTGCATGGGGTACATTAATTTTACCAGCAGGAAAATTATTTTAATTAAGGGATTTTTCTAACAACTAAATGAAGTGTCTTACACGCCCAATCAATTCTTGCCAATATGATTGCTCTACAGAGAAGGGATGGTAATTAATTAGAAGAAGCTCCTTCAAGGACAATTGGTTGACAGTGCACAACTTGAGAAAGAGCTGACATGCACTGTTTCTTTTCGATGTCATCATCTATGTTCATTATGTGTATTATTAGATTTGAGAAAAGGAGCTACTGACAGAGTGGATAAAGAGTTGTGAAGTGAAGTAAGACAATATGAATCATGCTTAAGAAAAGATAAAAACCTAGCTAAAAAAGGAAGTAACACAGAGAAATTCTTTTGAATCTCTTTCTTCTTGAAGCATGTCATTATTGCAGTTTGCTTACCTAAGTTAAATATACACAATTAAAAGATTTAACATGTACTAGTGAACTTTTTTCCAAATGAATAGTGATTGCAGCATTTATGAGTTAATATTGCAAACTAATACTTACTTTGAAAGTTTTATTTTTTTCTTTATAAAATAACGGATCTTTTGTTAGAAGACCTTACAGGCTATTAATTATAATAAATGCATTATACATTACTTTTTAAATTTTAAACAATTATTGTAAAAATAGGAAATATTATATCATCAAAGCAATCTTTATCAAAAGCCATTTTTCTTAGTGTATTGTTCTACCTTCAAGTTTTCTTTTGTCAAATCCCTGATATTTACTTATCTATTAGGAATTTTACAAACTTTAGTTTTAATTTTTAGTTTTAATCTTTAGTTGCAAAATTTTTAAAAATCTGAGTATTAAAAAATAATTGTGGTTTAGTGCTTTTCATTCATGTCACATATGGTACGTTTTCAATGCATTTTTACATGCTTTGAAAGAGAATTCTCTTAATTGATTAAATTAGTAATTAGAAATTAACTTTCATAAAAAGAACAAAGCTAATTATATGGAAGAAAATATTTTATATAAACAAGAATTAAAATGTTAAAATGCCTAAGACTAAAATTAACAAAAACATGCAACTTTTATATGGAGAAAATTTTAGATATTGCCGTAATATAGGTGAATGCATACGTAATCTGAAAGACAATTCTAAAGATATATTATGCTGTAGCTACTATTATTCTGAATAGTTTTTTCTTTCAACTTTCACACAAATTTTATTAGTGATTTCCATACTACCATACAGTATTTGAGTATTCTGAATTTGACAATGTGTTTACTTTTACCAGTAAGTTTTATACTTTCAGAAGTTTGTCACCACAAACGTGATAACTATGTGAAGTAAAGCATATGTTAATTAGCTAGATTTGATCATTCTACAGTGTATATATACTTCAAAATATCAGGTTATATATTATAAATACATAAAATTTCATATGGAAATTAAAAATATTAATAACCTACCTTTAGAAAACTTATACCTGAGTTACAGCTTTTAAAGATTTCAACTCTTAATATTATTTTATGTTATTAAAATTTTAATAAAATACTGATGTTATCTTTTTTATGAAATTTACATCTTATTTCTTAATGCTTACATAGAAAAAAAGACAAATAAAGCCAAGTGTACTCTGCAAAATTACATCATATGGAGAAGTTGGGTATAGAACGAGCTCTGCCATATATTACAGTGGATTACATAGCTTCATTGATGAAAGCATAGCACCACTGCCTTAGTAGTCAACAAATATGACAAAATACAAAGTCTCAAAATGAATCCAAGTCATGAAAAAAAGTAACACATAATAAAATTGTCACCTCAGATTTTAAGAATAGGTAGGACTGTTTAATAATTAACATAGAACAACTGGATAGCCATCTGAAAAAAAAATCCAACTTGTGTACACCTTTCAACATTCTCTGGATTAAATTGAAATCGATAAAATTTTAATACATAAAAAAATAAAGTATAAAAATATTAGAGAATGTTGGAGAAATGCTTTGTAAATTTGGATGGGAGAAGAATGAAACTAAACCCCTATCTCCCATCGAATGGGAGATACAAAAAGCCAATTGAAATGGATTAAAGACTTACATCTAAGTGAAACTACTAAAAGAAAACATTAGGGAAACTCTCCAGTATATTGTAACAGGCAAAGATTTCTTGAGTAATACCCCACAAGCACCAGTAATCAAACCAAAAATAGACAAATGGAGTCACACCAAGTTAAAATGCTTCTGCAGACGAAAGGAAATAGTCAACTAACACAAAACCCACAGAATGGAAGATCATATTTGCAAACTATCTATCTGACAAGGGATTAATAACCAGAATACAGAAGAAGCTCAAACAGCTCTACAAGAATAAAATAATAATATGATGTTTAGAAATAGGGAAAAGATCTGAATAGACATTGCTCAAAAGAAGACATGCAAATAGCAAATAGGCATACGAAAATGTGCTCAACATTACTGATCATCAGAGAAATAAAAATTAAAACGAATATGAGATGTCATCTCATCCCAGTGCAAAGAACAGACAATAACAAATGCTAGCAAGAATGTATAGAAAAGGGAACTCTTGTACACTGTTGGTAAGAATGTAAATTAGTACAATCACTGTGGAGAACAGTTTTGAGGTTCCTAAAGTTACTAAAAATAGAACTTCAATATTATCCAATAATCCCACTGCTAGGTATACACTCAAATGAAAGGGATTCAGTATAACGAAGAGATATCTGCACTCTTAGGTTTACTGTAATACTATTAACAATAGCCAAGATTTGGAAGCAACCTGTGTGTCCATCAACAGATGAATGAGTAAGGGAAATCTGGTGTATTTATCCAGTGGAATACTATTCAGCCGTACACACACACACACACACACACATATATACACATATACACACATATATATGTGTATATGTGTGTATATGTGTGTGTGTGTATATATATGTGTGTGTATATATATATGTATATATATGTATATACACACATGTGTGTGTGTGTGTGTGTGTGTGTGGATGGAACTGGAAGTCATTATGTTAAGTGAAATAAGCCAGGTAGAGAAAGCCAAATTCCCATGTTCTCACTTATTTGTAGAAGCTTAAAATTAAAACAATGGAAGTAATAGAGATAGAGAGTAGAATGATGATTACCAGAGGTTGGGAAGGGTAGTGAAGGTGGATGGAAGTGGGGATAGTTAATGTATACAAAACTATAATTAGATAGAATGAATAAGACCTAATATCTGATAGCACATCAAGATGACTACAGTCAACAATAATTTAGTGTACATTTTTAAGTAACTAAAATAATATAATTGGATTGTCTATAACACAAAGAAAGGATAAATGCTCAAGGTGATGGATACACTGTTTTCCCTGAGGTAGTTGTTATGCATTGTATGCCTATGGCAAAATATCTCTTGTAACCCATAAATATATACACCTAATATTTACCCACAAAAATTAAAGGATAAAAACAAAAAAAATATGGATAGGGAAATGTTTATAACTAATATTAAAATTATTGATGTCAGAAAGAAAAGACTGGTGAATTTTACTACATGACAACAAGTAAAAATGTCTGCTTATGAAAGACATAGAAATCAAAATGCAAAAGAAATACTGCACAGACATTTCACTTCACAAAAGAAAGAAACCTGATAGGTAAATCATTAATATAAACATACAGTTTACATAAAAATACATAGAGAATATAAATATATGGGGAAAATGCTGAGCTCTATTCGCAATGCAATCAAAGTGAATTTTAAAAACACTGTAAGTATATAATTTTTCTCCTATTTGCCAGGAAAAAATTGAGAGTTGGATAATTTAGTGACTACCCATTGCTGGCAATAATGTAAAATCACTATAATATCTAAGTGGGATATTTAGCAATATCTGTCAGTGTTACAAATTATATACTGTTTGACCTAACTTGATCATTAAGAATACATCCACATGCTAAATAATATATGTGTAATTTTATATATTGGTTATCATTGGTTATTAAGAGAAAGAATAAACATAAATATGGAAATGAATTACTGAAATTACTAAAAATAGATCTGCCATATTATCCAGCAATCCCACTGCTAGGTATATACTCAAATGAAAGAGAATCAGTATATTGAAGAGATATCACCCCCATGTGATATCTGAACTGCAGCACTGTTCACAATAGCCAAGATTTGGAAGCAACCTGGGTGTCCATCATCATCATCATCATCATCTAGGACTGAGATATATGATAAGGTGAAAGAAAGGAATGCAACAGTGTAGAATCATGAGTATAATAGACAACCTTTTGATTCTTTATATTTGTGTTTATTTCTGTGGAAGACTTTTCTATGCTTTTTGCTCAGTGTTCTGAAATTTCACAATGTTGAGACTTTTACATAATGTGTTCTTGTTGTCTCTTGTTAAACTCTTCTATTTGGAAACGTTAGTCTTTTAATTTTTAGGGAGTTTCCGTATTTTTTCCCCCAAAATGTGTCTTTTCTATAGTTTCAATTCCAAAAATTGGATATCACATCTCCTAAATTGATCCTCTCATTTTTTCATAATTTTTTTCTCTTTCCTATTTTTATATTGCTTCATTTTCTGCTCCATTCTCCCAATTGAATATCTCAAAATATGTGTTGAATTGTTAATTTGTTTGACTATATTTGTAATACTCTAGGGCATGTTGTCATCCTTTAAATTGTACACATTTGTGACATTCTGAGTTTTTTTTTTTTTTCAATAAGGGTAAAATAGCTTTGCTTCTCTCCCTAAAAAAAGTTATAGTTTTGTTTGAATTGTCTTCTGTTTTGCATAGTGTCTCAGTTTTCTGTAAATACTGTTTATGATTATTTGTTCTCTTTTGCTTGGAGTCTTTCTGCCAAATGTGGGGTGATCGTATTTAATGGTGAGGATCTAAGAAGGCTGACTGGAACTGATCATGCAAGGATGGACCTTGATGATCAGAGCTCTATGATAGGGTTGCAGGTTGGCAATTAGACTTTCATTAGGGGACCCTCAAGGAGCTTGGTATCTTTAAGGCAGGAGCCCCTGAGATTCAACTCCTGAAAATAAACCTCAGAAACTGTTTGTTTTGTAGAGCAGAGGGAGGTGAGTGAGGGATTAGAGTGATAATCTGGATAACTGAGTTGGGACAGAGGCTCTGAGTGTCAACTAATCTTGTTTCCAGAGCCCACCTTAGTACCAGATTCTCAGAAGTTTTTCAAACCTTGAGCATCTGAAAATTTCTGATAGGCCAGTAATTTTTTTATAATTATGTCATTTCATTTGTGTTTGGGCTGTAGCCTTTTTGCTAATTTAGGCAGTTCATCATTTTTTTCATTATTTTTATGGGTTAAAACGTTTGCTTTATTTATTTATTTGTTTATGTTATCTCTTTTTTGAGGCTTTGGGAGACAGAGGCAAAAATTTAAGATTTAAATCCAAATGTTTAGTCAGATATATCATTATGAAAAACTTGATGCTAATAAATTGGACAATTTAAATGAAATGGATAAATTTCTGGAAAAATACTAGTTGGCAAAACTGACCAAATCATACATTTCAATTCTAAATAATCCTACAATTTCTTAAATAACTAAATAAAATAGTTTTTAAAATCTTCCCACCAATAAATACTTGAAATATGTGGCCTTCTATTATAGTTCTCCAAATTTTCAATAACATAATCATTCTAATACTATACAAACTTGCAGGAAAAAAACAGAGGGAGAAACACATATCAATTAATCATATGGCATTAGCATAATCCTGTTTGAGTTAATTACTCTCATCAAGTTGAAGGTAGAAAATGTATTGACCTATCATTACATTTACTTTTATTTTCTTCTCTTCTATCTGATCTTCTGATAATCTCGTCCATTGATTATTTTATTATTAATATAGCCATAATTTTCTACAATCTTAAAATTGCAAACAGTCAAATTACATACGTAAGATTGAAGAGCTTTGGGATATTCTGCTTGGTTCCTAGCTCCTTCCTGTTTTCCAGTAATATGTGAGATTTCTTGGTGAGAAATTCACATGGTAGGGAGATGTCAGTTTATGAATTATCTCTAATTTACAATTCAGTTGTAAAATACACAGCTTACATGACATTTTTCAAGAAATGATGCCTTGCAAGTCCCTAGATTTTAGATTTGTTAACTATAAGCAGTCCTAAACTAGGGATATTTTGCTAAAAGTTTCTGTAGATAAATACTGTCCTCTAACAAATATTATTTGTTGGTTTACTAGGCGATGTAGTCATGTTTACAAAAAGATTGGATAGGGTCTCCAATGTTCTTTTATTATCTCCATTAATGACCAATAACAGGTTCTCAGCCCAACTTAATTAACTCCTTTCTCCTACAATTCTGAGATTTACATTTTTGTTTGTTTGGTTTTTCCCACAGTTTCAAAATCTCTCATTCCCTAATTACCTTCTACTATCTATTTTATTCATCTTTTCATATAGATTTTTCAACAAATTTACTGTAATCATTGTCCTTGTCTGATAATTCTTGGTCTGGGCCTTACAATTTTAGTATTCCTCTTGAATATAGGTCTCAATCTGTTGAATATAGGTCACTCCTTCTTCCTTTTGCAATCTCTCCTTTTATTTTTGTTATAGGACTTTTTTTTTTTACAGTTTTAACATCATTTCTTGTAATTATTAATTGCAATTTAGTCAACATTTGATTATTTTTAAAAATGAATTGGCCTGGGAGCTGTGTCTTCTTCTTGTTGTGATGCTGTATTTCTCAGTCCATGTTTAAAATGAGAGGGTTGGGCTTTGAGGTCTCCTTCAAATTCAGTATCATATACATATAGGAATTTATTTTGTGGCAAATGTTGTCAAATTTATATTTTCAAGTAATTTGACCACAGTCCTTAAAAATTCATTGTGAATTCAGGTTTGTAAGAGTTTATTTAATTTTTTTGTCTTTTTTTTTTTTTTTAAAGGATCTGAAGATGAAAAGTGCCAAGGGATTATTGATGCCTATTTGTTTCTGGCTGCAAACTGCACTGAAGATGCAATCTATGTGAACAAGCCTGAACATATTAATAATTCATGCTGGTTCCCATGTGAAGGCACAAAAGAGGTAAGGTAAATTTATCTAGTTGCTTCTCATTTTTCTCTTTAGCTTGTAATTGTCTGATTTTTAAAAAGTTAGAAATGTTTAGATTACAGATTCTTCAATATTCAAAACATATAGTTTGTGTAGTTCAAATATAACTTCGTAAACAAGTATCCAACAGTCCACTTGGAAATCTGTTTTTACTTCTTACATTTATAATATGGGAAGGTAAAAATATTCGAAGAATCATTTTGTTCCTAGTCTTCTTGTGTTTTATTAATGTTATAATTTGCTGGCTGATTAAAACCTCTCAAATACAGTTGTGTTTATGCCACTTTTTTGTTTACAGATCATAATGAAATGCCATTGTCTTTTGTGTATGTTTAAATCTCTGAGAGATTGCTAATCTCTTACACCAGCAAAATACTTAAAAAATATTTAAAAAATGAAAATAATTTCTAATATCTAGGCAGTTCCATCCCTAAAAGTTGTGAGGCCTAAGGCAAGAATAAAAGAGCGGTCCTCCTTTTATCCCCTCACCTCCATATTATACAAATTAAGATTATATTTTTAATATGTAACAATAATTAAGAAATATTTAAGGATCTTAATTTTAAACAAATTATGAACTTTTTGTTAAAATGATTCAGGAATTTTCCAGAAAGTTAGAGAATTAACAAAGTATTTGTAACCGATTTTGTCTTGATACAACCTAATTTGGTCATTTTAAGAAAGCCATATTTTAATTCTGTGATTTGTATAAATTTCAGTATAGATTCATAAGCCCTTTTCTTTATGAATATATCCATTTACATTTGAATCGACCTTGTAAATACTAATACAAGTCACTATTTCCTTCAAATTCACCATGTAGAGGCATTGTAACTACAGGCAAAAAGACTTCAAATACCACAGAATCTCTAAAAGTATGCCCTCAAATATATCTTGAAATGTTTACAAATCATAAATATATGAAGTAAGCATAATACATCTTTACATGTATATATTTAGCCAAACACATATACATCACTGTGATATAGATTATTACATTAAAGCTTTATCTTTAAGACATTTAGCTTTATCAGCATATTTAAAATAATTATATATTATAATACACTTAATAATTCAGTAAGTGTAAACCTTTCTTAGGAACAAGCAAATCATATTTGTTGTTTTGTTATGTATTTCTAGTTCCCAATATTCTTTTATAATAATCACCAACTTTAAATAAATTAGCCATTGCAAAGATAGCAATCCAAGATCATTTTAGCTATTTTATTATTTTATGATTGCACATTTTATATAACTTTAACACTTTTATCATAGGTAAAATAAACTTAAATATATATCCAACAACTGCATTTGTACACCTTATTTCTATTCTATAAGGACAGGTGAAATTTAAAACTATGTTTAGAGACTGTATTTTTATATTTTTCTTATTTAGAAATTGTTCAGGGATCCAAAATAATTTTATTAATTTTATTAAACATCTGTGTAAATTCTATACATTGACTAAATATTTAGAAATTGCAAACTTACACCATCATGTTAAGTTTTTATGATTTGTAGTATCATCAGTAAAACATTCTTGTATATCAGTGTAATAAAATTAGAAAGAATTCACAAGATTCAACCCTTTTAAATTATATGTGTTATTAAAATTTCAATTATATTAATTTTAGATTTGTGTAATCATACTTTGAGGACCTAATTATAGAATATATCTCTTAAAGTTAAATTAAATCAGTGTAGTTTATCTAAAGTGTCATTTATTTAAAAAACTACATGAGTTCTTTTTAAATAAACCTCTTTAGAATAAATAAAGACATATGTGCTAACATAAATAAGCAAACATCAGTATTTATGTATTTTGAAAAATCAAAACTTTAGGATCAAGCCAAAGCTCTGTGGAGTCCAGTTTTCTTTTCAACTAAAAGAGTAACAATATTACCCATACACATGAATGTTTTTCCTGATTTGTTAAAGTTTTGGCAAGAGAGAAACATATAAATGAAGCAAAGTTAATCATTTCTTTTTATTGTAAATGTGGACTATCTGAAAAATAGTCTTAGAATGTCCGTATATGATAATGACAGAAAAAATATTTATGATCAATTAATTTCAAATTTTTCCTAAGCAAAAAGGAAAAGGAAAAAAGTGAAAAATGAATAAGTGAAGTTTATCAAGATTCAGGTAGATATAAAATTGTGATTGTTAAGATTGATTATCTCCCTTCTGCACAGCGTAGGAGATGCTTAAATACAGTAAAACCTATTTTCACACACACACAAGAACAAAACATTATAGATAAACAACTCACATACTTGACAATTCCACAGAGCTATATAATTAAAAATCTAGTGCCTATTAATCCCAGAAGCATGAAAATGAAAGAGAAGGTTTTGTATAATACACAGAGTAATCTCTCTATTAGACATACAGGACAGAGAATCTCCTTATGAGGATTTTTCCTTTTTGTTCTATTGCATCTGTCAAATAAACAATCTTGTTCATGTCAAAAATTTCCCCAAGGTGGTCACTGCAATTTCATATTATCCTTTGAGAAATTAAACCAATTAGAGAGATATGTACATGGCCTACCATATGAGGGGAGGAATGTGTGCTGTCTAGGCATAAAAGGCTAAGAAGAACCCATGAAAACTTAGGTCAGCTAGTGTTTGTACAATATCATGTCTCTAGAACATTCCAAAGATCAATCAATTTCAAATCAACTAAGAGTGTTTACAAGACTTTTTGAAAGATGACAATAAAAAATGTTGCCCAAAGGAATACAAGAGTGATATGACCATCTGAATTCATCACTTAGTTAGACCACTTGAATGATGTAGTTATGGAACCCACACTTTCCTCTCCCAGCTGACTTCCTCTTATAGAGTCACCTGAAAAAGTGATGAAAATGGAGAGTTTTCTTATTTATGTATAATTGAATTATATAATCAAAGGATTTCTAAAAAATGTTTTCTTATTGTTAAGAAACAAAAGAAACATAACATTTGTGAAGTTGATGAAAACAAATTGGAGTTTAGACTTGATACTGTACCTATGGCACTTTCACAGTTGGAGAGAATATCCAATAGTCTCAGGGTAGTGCATTGGTTGCTATCCATCCTTGAGAGTGATGGCATTTCAGTGGTATCTTTGTGAAATTTTGAATTTGTTCACTTTTTGCCCTCCAAAAGACCTCCAGGTAATTTCTGCTGATGGAGAAAAACTATTTTAGACTTATTTCAATAAGGGAAAACAACACATTAGTAGAGTTGTAGAGTTAGTAGTGCTGTAACCAGGTGGCGGGAGGACAGGGGCTCAGCTCCCTCCCCGTGCTCACCGAAGATGTAACTGGGTGTGTCCAGGTTCTTGGGGTCACTTGCCCCAGGAATGAGGAAAGGCCCTGGCAGCGTGGTGAGCTTACCATTCACGTAAATATAGGACCCAGAAAGTTGAGCAGAAAGCGATTTATTAGGCAGAGAGAGAAAGAGAGAGAGCTCCCTTGCTGCCCGTCAGGGGGAATCCAAAGGGGATATCCGCACAGGTAGAGAGGGAAAGACAGCTCCCACGTTGTTGTGGGAGGGGATCCCAGAGAGGGAAATCCGTATAGGAAAGAAGGCAGTGGAGTTTAAACCCTGAAGTTATTCCCGCACCATTTCTGTTCTTGTCCAATGAGAGGATTTCTTTCAAACTTCCTCTGGAGTGATTATCTTCGACTCTGATCCCAGATTGGTAGCTTGGGCCCACAACAGGTTCCCCCTCCTCCCAGAGCTATTCGCTGGCTTTTTAAACAAAGGAGCTCACCTGGAATTTCTACCTAGCCTGCCTGTGGGAAAGTTAGATGAAGAACTTTACATTTGAAACCCCTCTGGTCCCCAGATGGGGCCGTGGATGGAGGTATGGCGCTGGGAAATTCCTGCCTTTGAAACACAGGCAATTTTCCTTAACACAGTTCCTTAGCGCCTCAGATGGGAGACGTTGTGGGAAGATACTTACTTGGTGTAGAACCTTGAGTTGTAGAGTGTATCTAGTGGGGATTGGTTAGAGTTTATGAATGAAAACTTTGTATTGATGGCACAATATACTGAAAACCTTTAAACTGAGTCTTGATGTGCAAACTGTTAGTATTTGTAAATAACTTATTTTAGTTGGTTTATAGTCTTACATTCCAGAAGCAAGTATTTCATGGAGTAAATAGTAAGTTATTCTTTCTTTTTCTCAGTATTTTAAAACATATGACAAAAAAATTAGGTTTATTTTAGTTTTCATTATCAAAGACAGAAATTCCAGAAGTGTTCTTTTATTTCTTCGTATTAAAATGTGTTCCTCCTCTGACTGAGGTCCTCTTTTAAATGCAAATGCTTCTGGAAGGGAAACACATAAATATAAATGAGTTTATCTTGTTTTCTATACCCCTGCCACCAAAAGGCTATAAAATTATATATTATTATGAGTTACTGGAAAGGGAAGGTGCTTTTCAAACAAAGTAGAAGAGATCATAGAGCACTAAAATTGGGGATGTGAAAGGTTTTTACCAAGTTTATTTATTTCAGAATTTATGAGTAGGTCTTAATCCACTATAAATTTGAACTTTAATTCATCCAGATATGATTTTTAAAATCTGTTCCCTTTTAATTAGCTAAATATATAGGTAAAACAGCCTTCCTCTTTCCTGCACATTGACTAACCTTCAGACAGGTTTCTTCTTGCCTATACACCCCTACGCTTTTTTATTCCTATAGCATGTACTTTAAAAACTTTGCAGGTATAAATTATGGAAATGTATGTAAATCTTCTTCCAGCTGCTTTCCAGTTTAAAGATGCAGGGGATGTCTTTATCAAGGACCATGGAACCATGTCTCTGAACTGTAAACATCAAAGAAAATAGTACTCTTACTTCCCAGTCTACGTTACAGAAGACCTACTCACAGAACAAAATTTTTGCGAACTCAATAATAATTGAATCTGCTTGACACATTCCATCGATCATACTCTTCTCTAGTGACCTCCAGTACAGCAGTCAACTCTTTAACTGCAGGGATACTTTCCAAGACCCCAGTGTTTGCCTGAAACTGTGAATATACTATAGTTTTTCCTATACGTATACACCTATGATGAAGTTTAATTTATAAATTAGGCATAATAAGAGGTTAACAACAACTAATAATATAGAACAATTAGTACACTATAATAAAAGTTATATGACTATGGTCTCTTTCTCTTTTTCAAGATAACTTGCTAAACTATGCCCACATATTTTTGAACCATGGTAACTGAAAGGATGGAAAGTGAAACCGACAATAAGGGAGGACTGCTGTCATTTTTTATTAGTTTAAGTTCGAAATTAAAATCCCTCCTACTGTCTATTTTTGAAGAACTGAGTTAAGTTTCTCTCCCCTATTTTAATAGTCTTTAATACAATTTAATTAACTATTTAACTTTGGCTCAATTTTTATCTTGACAGGTATTATTTGAAGGATCCAGCTTGCTACATATCATGATTAAGAAAAGTCACTTTCACCTCTGATGTCACTTTATTTATCTATTTAATAACAAGGGTCAAAAAGTAGCAAAATAAATGCCATATATTAGATCTTATAGAGTTTTTTCCCCACAGAGTCCTTTGCCAGTGACCCTATGTCCTAATACAATGTGGGTATGATAGTATAATTTATAGAAAATTACGTGATATTCCCTGAAATGATAGCTGGCATTATTTAACTAGCATTGTTTACTTACCTAGGCAGAACATTTTCTCTAAGTATGTTATAAATATCCTTCATGTAGTTAATTTCTCTACAAAAGAAGTGACTTTATGTTAATAATATTGTTATGTATATACATTACTAACACTGAATTCTCAAAAAGGAAATTCCCAGCAGTTTGTTTTACTTCTATTTCCTTTGGGAAGAAAAGATTTTCCACTGCCCAGAATCATGATTTTGTTACGTTCCTTCCTCAAGTAAACACTTTAAATTATCTAGAATAAAACCTCTAATTTAGCTGTTGTGTATTTTGTAATATTGGGGTTTTTGTGCAAAGTGTAGTAATTAATTATATATTTTATGTAAATGATATATATATATATATATAATTGACCTGTGAATAATACAGGGGTTAGGGTCGCTGACCCCCATGCAGTCCAAAATTGTGTAACATGTTCAATTTAATGTTTGATAGAGTGTTCTGTGTAAATTTTTTAATACTCCTTTAAGCAGATTTTTGATTCTCTATATACACAAAGGTGAGAAATCTTTTCTCTGATATACAAAGTAGATCCAAGTTTCTATGTGTCTACTGATATAATTTATTTTCTCACTAATTTTTCTGAAAGACTTCTTCTTATCTACAAATTTAATTACAGAAAACCAAAATTCTAGTAGAAGTCTAGACTATCTGAAGAGATGAAAAATCATGTTGAAATCCCAAATTATTTTTTAGGGCCAGAAATTACTTGCAATAGTTTTTCGATATAGTAAATGACTGCAGTGTAAAATAATTCACCACCTTTCCCATTTAATAAAAGTGTCTTGACTAGAGCATTAGATATAATTTAGGTGTTCATATCATACCCCTTAGACAAAATCTTGTGTGGTCTTGAGGTATAGCCAAAAGGAAAACTAATTATTCAACTTTAAAGTTCTTTCTGATTTTCTTAAACCCCAGTAATAATTATTTTGAAAATAAAATTAAAGGTAAAGCATATAGTTATATGAAACAAGTCTATCCTACTCAGAATTCTATACTAATAATATTCCTTGTTAAAATATTGCTCTTTTTCAAGATTTTATTATATATTATTTTGTAATATAAACTTATAATAATTAAAAATATAAGGATAATTTGAAGTTTTTGGGTTTCATATTTTCTAATTATGTTTAAGGTAAAGAAATAATATATTATGCATTTTTCCATAAAGAATATTTGAAAAATTAGCAAATTTTGAATAAGGCTTATAAGCTAGAAAATATAATTTTATAGCCAAGTCAACTTTCTAACTTTGGTGATTTTTCTGAGGTAACAAAAGAGAATATTCTCATTTTTAAAAGAAATACACAGTAAGTTATAATGTTCAATATAGTCTCAAATCTCAGGAAGGTAAACTACCTGTAGATATACATATAGATAGAATAAGAAAGCGTTGTCATAAAATGCTAATATTTGTTGCTTCTTATATGAGTGTTGATTAAGTTTGTAAGCCAATTATAATAGTGCTCCTTTAATTGAAAAAACTTTACAACTAATATCCTGTGAATGTAGAAAATCATTACATACTCAAACAGAAATGAAGGCCTTTCTGAGTTACAAACACGTAGACATATAGACACAGAGAAAACTTATAGCTTCAATTGTAATATTTTAGACTTGGGTCAAGTATAAATAACACTTGATTATCTGTCCATGTCAAAGAACAATTCTCTTTCCTAATAGATTTGACTTTCTTACTTGTTTTGAACTCTATGTAGAAAGTGAAAAGACAGATTCTCATTTGATTCTTATTCAACAGAAAGTAAATCTCTATGACCCATTCATCTATTTAGGTATCACTAAAGGGTAAGACAATGAAACAGAAATTCCTAATCATTGTTGCTACAGATGGAAAATACCTTGCTGGCTATGAACCAAAACCAAAAAGAAAATATGAAAATATGCAGAGAAATTTTTTTAAAGATCATAAAGTTCTATTGTTATTTCAATTTACCTCTAGGAATTAGGAATATATGTATATGTAAAAATAAAAATATATACTTGTGTTTAACAATCCATAAGAAGTGTACTTCTCTCTGACAGTTTACCTAACCATCAGATAAATCCACTGGGCATATCAGTGGAAGAGTTCCAAAGCTTTTAAAAAATATAAATATAATTTTGGATAAAACATAGCGTCATGGCTTCATGAAAATATTTTTAAAAATATGTGAAAGGTATTATTTAATTTACTTCTAAGAAGGAATCCAGTAAAGTTTTACTGTCAGTTCAAAGGAGAAACCAAGTAAACCACTCATGGAGAAAAACTATTCAGCAAAACCAAAAATAGATTTTCCATGGATCGGTCTATCAATACGATGCTATTTCCATCACATCAGTTAACATTTAAACAGTGTCTGTAAAAATTTGGTTAAAATACACTGAATTTTTTTTAAAAAATTGTCTAATAGATGTATATATATTCAGTACATATATACATACATAAATATACACATATATTTATTTCTGTCACAATTTGAGTGTAAACAATTTGACAATTGAAAATGATTTTGATACAAATCAAAACTGATTTTTTTAACCTTTGCTAAAGGAACACATTATTTCAACACATAAATGAAAGCTTGAAATTCAAACTTTGAAATGATTGTGTTATCCAAGAGACTACCAAGAAGACTAAATGGTAGAAGGAAGAGTTCATTGTGATATCAATTTGCTAACTGGGTGTATTAGTCCATTTTTACACTGCTATAAAGAACTATCTGAGATGGGATGATTTTTTTAAAAAAGATGTTTAATTGATACACAGTTCCACAGGCTGTACAGGAGGCATGGCTAGGAGGCCTCAGAAAACTTATAATTATGGCGGAAAGTGAAGGGGAAGCAAGCATGGTCTTCACATGACAGCAGGAGAGAAAGTTAAGGAAGAGATGTTGCATACTTTTAAACAACCAGATCTCAGGAGAACTCAGTCAGTATTTGGATAACAGCAAGGGTGAAACTGCCTTCATGATCTAATCATCTCCTACCAGGCCCCACCTCCAACACTCAGGATCACAATTCAACATGAGATTTGGGTGAAGACACAGAGCCAAATAATATAACTGGGAAAAATTCATCCCTGATGTGGATGTAAGGTGCTCTCTTAGAAGTGGTGAAGGGCAGGGTGATTTTTGTGCCTCACAGGGTCTGTGTTACACAAGAGTCATACATATTCAGCAAGTTTGGGGAGAAAGCAATATGCATTTATGAGGGGGAGTCAAGCACATGTTCAATGAGTAAACATATATGTAATATACATCCCATGTTTTCTTTGAAGTAGGCTTTAATATTGAAATGAGGGTAGAATGTGGCATTTTACATCAAAAAGTGAACTATAGGATGCAAAAACAGTTTGTGCTCTGTCTGTATAAACTGGCTGTAATTGGCTTGAGGACTACAATTGCTTATCAGAAAAGAGTCTTTGTAAGGTGATTCTGTCTGATAAGGGTTATGGTGGCCTTGGTTGTAAATCAGAGTTAGGAAGGAAACTGACAGTTGACTGATAGCTCCTATTAGGGTGTTTAGCAAAGGTGTGGTTTTTCTCCTAGCTCTAGAAATTTAGGGAATTGCTGTACCAGTCAAGCTCTGAACCATTGGCCCATAGTTAACTTTCATTTCCTTAACCCTAGGTTTCATCTTAGTAGACAGAGGGACATCTATTATGGTCTCTCAGATCACAATTGTAACATTGTAGTATGTGATGGGAATTTTTTAACATTTTTATTTCTTTTTTGTTATAGATTTGTGCAAATGGATGCAGCTGTTTGCGTAAAGAAGACAGTCAGGAATATCAGTGTCTATGTTTTCTCAGATGGCCTGACAACATGTATCTGGAAAATACAACTGATGATCAAGAAAATGAGTGTCAACATGAAGCTATTTGTAAAGATGAAATTAATAGACCCAGGTATTTATGTATCATTTGAACATGTAACATTACCTATCAAAAAGTTATAATTACATTGATAAGTCATAATTGAACTGTTTAATGGTAACAATCTTTTTTGATTAAAATGATTGTAATTTCCACACCACTTACATATACATATGTGGTTATTATATGTTATGTTACATAATACATGTTAGGTATAACAATGTTAGCACAATAAAAAATGGAGGAAGGAATAGATCTGTGTAGAAATAACTTTTCTATATCATTCTAAAATTAAGTTAGCATAAATTCATGATAAATTCTGCTAAGTTAAGATCTGTATGATTAGCTCCAGAGCAACTACTAAAAAAAAATTTATATAATATAGTGAAAATAGCA
The DNA here is from genome assembly GCA_963573385.1 of Cacajao melanocephalus. Lineage (NCBI taxonomy): Eukaryota > Metazoa > Chordata > Mammalia > Primates > Pitheciidae > Cacajao > Cacajao melanocephalus. The sequence continues at coordinate 20,219 of CAUYLG010016360.1, forward strand.
TTAACAAACTTAAAATGTTGCCCTCAGGGCCAGGCACAGTGACTCATGTCTATAATCTCAGCATTTTGGGAGGCCAGGGCAGGAGAATAGCTTGAGACCAGGAGTTTGAGACCGGCCTGGGCAACATAGTGATAACATGTCTCTACAAAATAAAAAAATGAGCCAGACGTAGTTGTGCACATCTGTAGTCCTAGCTACTTGAGAGGCAGAGGAAGAAGTATTTCTTGAGCCCAGGAGTTGGAAGCTGCAATGAGTTATGATTGTGCCACTGCACTCCAGACTGGGCAACAGAGTGAGACCCTAGCATGAAAAAATAAATACAATAAAATGAAATATTGCCCTGGAGTAATATTTATTCAGTACAAAAGAAAATAGTATTAGAATAATTAGAATGAGAAAAATAGAGGTACAAAAGAGATATGAGACATGTAGAAAACATATAGTAAAATAGCAGGCATAAATTCAAATGCATCAAAAATATTTAAATTAAGCGACTTTAGAAATTCAATCAAAAGATAGAGATTTTTAGAGTGGCTGTTTTCTGATTTGGTCAACTATATACGATTTACAGAAGATGTACTTTATGTATACATATGTGTATATGTATATATATGGTTTATGGGAAACACTTTAGATTCAAAGATACAAATAAGCTGAAAGTAAAGCAATAAAAAATACATAATTCAAACAGTAACAAGAAGAAAGCTGGAGTACCTATACTAACATCAGGAAAAAAAGTAGATATAAAAAAAAAACAGTTACTAGAGAAAAATACGGCTATTTTATAATTATAAAAAGTCAAAATGTTCAGAGAAGGTAGTGACTACAAATGTATATGTGTGTATGTATATGTATATGTATATATATGTATGTGTGTATACATAACTAACAGCATAGCCTCAAAACAATGAAGCTAAAAAAACTAATTTAAGGGAAAAATAGCCAATTCAGCAATGACACTTAGAGACTCTAATAACCTACTTTCAATAGCACATGTAATACTTAGTTGTAAGTCAACTAAGGTGTAGAAGACTTAAACAACATTATTAAATCATCTAGAAATAGCAGGTAGCTATAAAACACATTACCCAACAAGAACAGAATAACCTTCTTATATGTACATGGCACATTTACCAGGATAGACCGTATGCTATGCTATCCTATAAAACAAGCTGTAATTTATTTCAAAAAATTGAAATAATAAAATGAACATTATCTGACCAAAATTGAATGAGATTAAACATCAGAAACAATAAGTTACTTGGTAAGCTTATAATTATACAGAATTTAAATAACACAATTTATATTTAAAAAATGGATCAAAATGAAATTGAAAGAGAAATTAGGAAAGACTTTGAGATTATTGAAAATGGATACCAAAACTCATGGGATGTGGGTGATACAGTGCTTAGAATAAAATTTGTAGCTGTAAGTACCTAAATAGCCAAACTTCCACTTCAACACAGCGGAAAAGAGAGAGAAAACTAAATCTAAATAACATAAGTAGAAAGAAGGAAATCATAAACTGAAGAGTAAAGTTAATAAAATAAAATACAGGTAAACAATAAAGACTATCAAAAAATAAAAGTTCATTTGTTTTAAACGTTAACAAAATAAATATACTAAAATCAGGCATAAGAGATAAAACAGTACTGAAATTATAGAAAGAAAATAATAAAATACTTTACATCTAAATTTTAATGTTTAGTTAACTTCAGTAAAATGGGAAATAGAAACATACCAACTACTGAAATTGATTCAAGAAGAAATAGAAAATCTAACCTATAACTGGTAAAAAGATTGAATCCAGTAATTAAACAAACAAAAATTAACACTATGAAACCTTCATTGGGGCATTGTAACAAATATAAAAAGCAAAATTAAGAGTAGTTATTCCCCACTTCTTTCAAAAGTAGAAGAGCAGGGAACGTTTCCCAACTCATTTTATGAGGCCAATATCACAACAATACTACAACCAGACAAATCACAAGAAAACTATAGGCAAATATATGTTTTCAATGTAAACACAAGAACCCTCAACACAATTATATTACACCAAGTTCAGCAACATATGGAAAAGTTTATATAGCATAAGCAGATGAGATTTATCATAAGAATATAAGGTTAATTTAATACCTTAAAATCAACTAAAGTAATTTACTGTATTAACAGAATAAATAAAAAAGAAAATTCGTGATAATGTAAATAGATGCAGAATAAAAAAGCATGTTACAGAATCTCACAGTTCTTTATGGCAAAAACACTCAACAAATGAAGAATACAAGGGAACTTCCACAGTCTAATAAGGGACATTTAAAAAAAAATAAGAAGAATGAAGAAACATAACTAGCATTATACTTAATGGTGAAAGACTGAAAGACTGGAATTGCAAATCAAAACAATGAGATGACACTTTACACCTAATGTATAGTCTAATCATAGATTTTCCATATGACCCAGCAATTCTACTTCTAGTATATACTCAAAAAAATGAACATATATGTTCATACAAAATTAGTATATGAATGTTTGCACAGTTTTGAAAGATTAAAAAAGCTGAAATAAACTAAATGTCCATCAACTGATGAATGAGTATATAAAATTTGTTATATTCATACAATAAAATGTTATTCAGCAATAGACAAAAATGAATTACTGATATACGCTTTCATATAGATGAACATTGGAAACATTTTGATAAGGAAAAGAAGTAAGTCACATAAGACACATATAGTGCTCAACAATAATTGTTTAATGAAACAATGATTTTCAGAAGTATTTTTATTTATTAAGAAAATTACCCTTTGTTTTGTGATGTAAGTTCCGTTTTCTCTGATTTTGTGATTCTTTTTTATTTGTCATCATTTTTTGATATCTAGAGAATCTTGGCATTTTTGCAATTGAAATTATCAACACTTTAATGAGTTCTTGATATTGTTTTATAATTAATACTAACAATGGAGCCTGGAAAATTTTGCAGGTACAAATATTATATATAAAATTAAGTTTCTCTATATCAGTTACAATATCTAGAAATTGTATATGTGATATCACATGTTATAATGTCAAAAGATATGAAAAATCTTAGAATTAACAAAAGATGCTCTCATTCTCTGTTAAAAAGACCCTTTATATACCACTAAGCTCAGTGAAAAAGAAAAAAATTATATATACTCAGAATAAATGAAAAAATAATGCATGAACTTAAATATTAGGCCTTAAATTGGCTAAGATATTAATTCTTCCCAAATTGATTCACACATTTAATGAAATAAAAAATATTGCAGGTTATTTTAGAAACTAATTATGTTATATATATATTTATGAATAATATTTTATAAATTATTAGGTCATCTTTGAAAAGGAAAACTAATGGGGTGGGACTTCATGAACTATATGATATGACAGACTACAAAACCTTTAAAGGAAAAAAAAAATGGGTCACCAGAGAGCTGTGACAACAACCCAAGTATATATATGGGATCTTGATATGTGAGAAATTTGGCTATAATTTGAATTGAACATACAGGGTTCCTTAGTAACTGGTATTGAGAAAATGACTCATTGTAAGACCCTAAATGAAACTGGATTACAACCTTATACATTATAGAAGGAGACTCTAAATGTGTATAGGGATCTAAAAGTAGAGGTAAAATGATGCTATAAATGAAAGAAATGTAGAAAAATATCTTTGTGATTTGGAGATGAATAAATTTTCTAATTAAACACAATTTATAAAGCAAAATAATGATAGTATTATAAAAATAGGCACTAATGATGGTGATGATGTTAACAGACACAAAGTTAATGAACAATGTATAAACATTTTTCTTTTATAGTGTATTTTAAATGGGTGCAGATTAAAATTCATAATATAAATGACGTATTTCACACAGGTCTGCACATTACCATATTTTTTCCCTGAAATGTTCAAAAACTTTTCTGGGGATTTATAAAATGTTTAATGAGCCAAAATTAAAAAAAATATATATCACACCAGCCATATTGTTACTTAAGACCAGGAAAGATTTGCTAAGTATGGCATGATAATTTCTTAATACCAGGCTCAGACTTTGAGGTGTTCATGACTCCCACTTCTTTTTGAAGCCTCAGATTTGTGTCTAAGTCACCAATCCCTACTTGCTACCAGAAATATTATAACAGAATTAAATATATTCATTTGTATATTGATTATTTATTGAATATTCTCTAATTGTAAGATATTGTTGAAAACGTCATGACAGTGAGACATGACAGCTGTCCCAGGTAATGTACTACACATAAGTAAGATTATATACTCTTCAGAACACAGCTCATGGTTGTTCTATTTCATTTAGAAAGTGAACACATTTTTAAAGTACTAAAGTAATTTTTTTTCACTTTCTGAACATACAAGTTGCTTGATTATAGCAATGTGTCTTCTGGCTTTCATTCTGGAAGTTTTAAATTAAACCTGTTTCCTGTACAAGCTATTTTAGGATATTCACATTTTCTGTGTAATGCTAAATATAACCAACACATAATTTTCAGTTATAAGCAAGAGTTCTATTTCAAAGTGTAAAATCTAGAAGTCCACAAGAATATCAGGTATAGTTTCAAAAACTATTTCTGTATAGTCAGGAGGCTTGTATAAATAGAGCTTTATGTGAATTTGCCACAAAAATATAGTATAATTTGACCAGGATTTTCTTAAATTATTTCCGATCCAAGAACTCTAACAGTGATTTATTCTAAGACTATTGTAATTTCTGCCATAATGTCTGGTTTTATTAACAAGTTGAATAGTTTGTTTTAGGTTTATTTATTTATTTTGACTACACTAGGCAAACATTTCTGCCTTCAAGTAAGAGTTTTATGTGTTTACATTTTCTGCAAAACAAAAAGGATATAAAACTACATACGAAAGTACCATATTGCATGTAGTTTTGGGTTTGGGCCAGTCTTGATACCACTAAATCGGGTGTCTAAATCTTTTTGTCTAAGACACTTACATGCACTGATATATTTTCTCCCTTTCTTATGCCCTGGAAATACAAATAACCTTGCTTCTTAAATCCTTATAGTAAAATGATATAGAACTCATTCACTTAAGTAATTCTGGAGAACATATCATTGTATTATCCATACACAAAGCAAAATTATTAAGATAAACTGCATTAAATGCAGCACTTTTGGATAATAAAGTTTCAACTCTCATATGAGTTGAAACTTAACTCATGTATGCACAATTATCTCTCATAAGATTTTCCCAAACATATGTTATATATTTAAAATAAAAGTTTCACTATATTATAGCTACAGTTTTTATAACTTTTTATACTTTAATTTTATATCTCAAACAATAAAATGTTTTATGCATGTCATATAATTTTGAACTACTTGAGCCAGATTTTTATTTTAATTTATATTTAAATAGTTTTTATAGGTATAACCTTTTCACATTGCTTTTCAAATTATCTTCTAAGACTTGGAACTTCATGCAGCCATTTAGGCAGATTCTTTAAAAAGATGACGTTTGTCTTGAGCATAGCTTGTTCAAGTTTAAAATGCATTTGTTGACAATATTAAAGAAATATTAATGAAGCATCTACAGTTTATAAGTCATCTGGGTCATAACTTTAAGACTCAGGATAATAAGTAAAGAAATACATTTAATTTTTTTCTATTTCTAGAAAGTATTTTTCATTGAAAATATAAATGATTAAAAAACTAATAATTATAATACTTTAACATTAGATCATATTTTCAACTTGTAGATTTTTGACCTAGTAGGCTTCTGCTTTGTTCTTTATATCATATTATTCACTTATTTCAAATTTAACTATATTTTAAAATTTACATACTTAATAATGTAGTTAGCAATACATTCATAATATATTTTAGCCCAATTAAATTTCTCAAGCAATGTCTTTAAATTTACAGAATATTTTTAAGTTAATAATATGTGTAAGTCACTACAATTTCCATCAAAACTGATGTACTTCTTACTGCAAAGCTTTCAATCTGATAGCCATTAATATTATTACTGAGTACCAATGTACACATATATATTACTATTTTTTTGAATTTATTAATTATGATGACAAAATGCTTGACATACCAGTACATGGTTGGGTGAAAAGTGAAGGGTGCTTTTGTAAATTGGATAAATTTATTTTAGCTCAGTGATTTTCAGAGGGATTGTTTTGTTTTCTGGGGACATCTTGGCAATTTCTAGAGTCATTGTCAATATTCAGAATAATTGGCTGGAACAGTTGACATTTAGCATGTAGGTAGTGAATGATGAATGTTATAAATCTTTCAATGCACAGAACAGTTCAGGCAAAGAAAGAGATTTTACGGATTGCAGAATTTCTAAAAGTTGCGTCATATGTTAATGTGCGTATAAAACCTATATATAAATATCTAAGCCTACATCTGAGTTTTCCATCACCTATTTGCACAAAATATTTTTACACAATTTTAATAATCATTGAATATATCAGGAATGAATATTTTATGTTAAATAAATAAATATTATTTTTCATTCAGAAATTTCTTAGAATTTGTTAACCATATTGAAAAAAATACATCATCCTACTTGACTGTCTAATAGGAAGTGACTATTATTAGTCCTTATTTATGGCAGCCAAACCCACAGTAATTCTGTGCATGGGTGCAAACAGCTAACTACTTCAGTGGATTTTCTAGCTCAGTTATTCTTTAGTATTTTTATATAGAAATAGTGATCTTATAAGTTAGTGGTCTTTTATATTTTTTATATTAGAGTTAGGGAATTATCTTGGTTAATTTTTAATATTAGGTATGTAGGTAGGGTACATTATGAATTCTATTATATGAAGTAAAGAGTGTGCTACAAAAACCAGAATTGTACTATTTAACAGAAATTATTGGTCTGAATGATTTTAGAGTATCTGTTTCAGGAAGTATAAGGCTAAGTAGATCATACATCTTTAAAAGTATAACTAATAGAGGATCAAAAACAGACAAATATTTCAAAATTATGATAAATAAATCACATCACAAACCAATTCAAAAAATAAAGAAATAATAAAACACAATTCACATTTCAAATCATAAAACAAAAGTATTATAAACACATAAAAGATATATTGGTTATTAACATCTATTAAATTACCTCAACCATCAAACTAAAAGCGACCAAGTCTAGGCTAAGGGGTTCATTATAACAATTTGACCTAGAAGGATTACAAAATATATACTAGGTAAACTTAGTGGAGAGATCCTAATGAGAACAAGGCTGGAACTATAGACCTGCTATATCAAGGTGGAATTTAAGAGAGAAAGTGTTAAATCAGATAAAAAGACGTTTTTATTTAGCTTTATGTTGAGGTACTAAACGCATTTTGCATTACAATCAATAATACCTGCTATTAATTTAGACTCCTGAATGTAGTTAAGTATATGAAGAAGTCAAAAAATGAGGAGGTATAGACTGAATAGGAAGAAACACAATTATTGTGGTTTATAGATGATAAGATTATAAATCTAGTAAAATAAAATAATTGATTTAAATAACCTATTAGAAATAAAATAATTTTATATTGTGGTCTACAGAAAAATCAACATAAATCAACATAAGAAATGTATAGATTTCCAATAAGAAATAAATGTCATTTAGAGAATAAAATAAAGAAAAATATCTTACTTCCAATAGTCTCCCAAAAGATAAAATACCTAGGAATAAACTGTTATAAATGTATAACAAAAGAAATATCTTAAAATTATAATGAAGGATTTAAGAAAGATAATTAAATGCTTTCAATTGCATAGCATGTTCTTGAGTAGAAATTCTCAATTCTGTAGTAACTCTAAAAGATGTAAATTCTATATGGTCTCACAAAAAACAGAAATAAAACTTTTATTTTACTATGTGTATATATAGAGGATAAAAGTTGAAAGAAAGAAAAAATCTATAAGAGTATGAGAAAATATATTAAAACAAGGTATTAAAATATGTTCTGGGGTGTTAAATCAAACACCTTGCACTAAGGGAGACTATGACTCACGTATATGAGTCATATGCATATGTATACCTTATATATAAATATATATACTTATCTATCTGAATTTATTTTAATATAAATAGCATTTCCAATCAATGGTAGAAAAGAAATTATATCATTTAACAATTTAACAAATTATTTATTTATTAAATAAAACTATCACGAGGAAAGAATGAGATTGAATATTTGCATATCTTAAAATTGGGAGGCTTTTGTAAACAACACAAGATTGAGAAGCAGTTAAAGGAAAAACAGATACAGGTGTTATATAAACATGTAAAATTTATAAAGGCATAAATTCCAAAGACCTTCAAGCATCTAGAAAAAATAAAGTACATTAGAGAAAATGATATCATTTTACTTTAAAGATAATTTATAGGTACTCCTGTTAAATATGGACATTGTAGTACATGGGTTTTTATTTTTTCCAAAACCCATTAAAATTATGATCAAAGGGAAGAAAGAGCAAGGAAACAATAGAATAAATAAGTGGATTACTCCACAGACTAGAACCACCAAACTAAGTTGGTAGCAGAGGGGAAGCCATTAAACAAGCTGAACACTCAAAAGACAGGCATTGTACTCATCAGTCATTCCTGAGGGTGGGACCATGGTGAGCCTGAAATCAAAGAACTGGTTGAAAGCTTTATGAGCAGTTAAACTCCTGAATTCTCTGTTTTATTTTGTGTGATAAGAACGGAACAGCCCATTCCATTCTTGAGCAACAAAGAGCCCAGGGATGTGGTGCAGTACTACAGAGGAGAAATTAAGTAAAAGACTACTCACAAAACAAAGCTAACAAGGTCTTTTTTCCTATTCCGCTCTAAAAATGTGAGTGACCAGGCCACTTCCACTGATTGTCACTGACTCACTCTAGAAAAAAGAATACTGACTCTGAGAGAGAGAGTTCTCAGACAAATCCACCAGGTCTCTGCTTGATCACAGTGCAATAAAGTTAAGTCACTAGAAAACCACTCACAGTGAATACATGGAATTTCAAACCATATTTTTTGGTGCTTTATTTTTCAATATGAGTGGAGAGTCAAGCATAATCATATATGTTAAGAAATTCTATAATTTCACTGCCAGAGACCAAAGTCAGTTGGGGATTGGAAGGTGGGTAGAAATCCAGAGGAAATACAAAGATGAGGATCACGTTTAAAATCTGAAAAAAAAAAAAACAAAAAAAAAACCCAAAACTTAAGATTACTGCCCTCAAAGTAGTAAGAGAAAGGTAGAAAAAAGATGTTTTCAAATCTACAATGTGTGAACATTTTTAGTTTTCTAGAAGTCTAACTTAAAAATAAGATTAGGAATTAGGAAACTCAGGATCCAAACCAGAAGATAGGAGGTAAAGCTTCCCAGGACAAAGGTGAAGAGTCATCCCAGAAGACACTATGCAGTGAGCCTGCAGATCTACCCATTCAGGAGAGGCATTTCTGAGGACAAAAAGACTGAGGCTTAGAGAATATCCAATGTATTTTGTATATTGAGGGACATAGGCAAGTAATTATGACCGGGTACTTAGAATGAGTAAACAAAACAAAAAGGGATTAATACCTGCCAGAAAAACAAAAATGTTCTGTAAAAGTAAGTGCATACTACTTCTTTCAGCTAGAAATGATATCACTGAAGTCATAATTATATAAAATGAACATCAATTTGTCATAAAATTAACCTGATTTTATATTGGGAGAATAAAATAAGGGATTGGTGTGTGTGTTTGTGTGTGTGTGTGTGTGTGTGTGTTTGGGGGTGAGGAGCACTGTAAGAAATTTAAATACTTCTCTTCCATAGGAAGAAGTGAATGAATAATGTCTACATGTGTTTTTTTATTAAGTAATACATGTAAAATATTTTATTTGAAACTATTGATATAAATGAAAACAATGAAATACTTAGACATCTTCAAGTAGTCACATATAGTGGCATGATGAGTTAGAAATGAAAATGCGCTATAATATTTTAACCTCTGAAAACAAAATAGTTACTCTATAAGAAATATTTGCATTTATTGTAGGAATATTACATACTATTTGATGAAAATATAAATTAAAAATAAACCAGAAAATTAAAACAGGGGAAATAAGTTTAAAACTAAAGTGCTAGGTATTTCAGAAATTCTGGACTACTTTCAAGGCTTTGGAAGCAACACTTTCTTAAGAACATCCCAATGAGCTTCCAAGGAACGTCCATTAGAAAGCAACAGATTGCTTTTGAGTTTTTTTGATCTTGCTCCTCTAGCTCTTTCGATTTTGACGATAGGTCATCGATTTTAATCTTTCCTCGCTTCTCATGTGGGCATTTCTTGTTTCAGTCTCATTTCCTCTTCTGTTTCCTATTTCCTTGGTCTGTCCACAAAAACTTAAGAGCTGGCAAGAGAATTTGAGCTTTACACTTCCCATATGATTGTGCAGCTCTCAGTGGCCTTGGGATCAAAAGTTAATTGGTTTTTATACTAAGACTAAAGGCTTAAATTACTTTTCTCTTAGAAATTAAAAAGGAAAGAAAGAAAATAGAACTTTAAAAGGTAATACAGCACATGCTAAAATATTTCATATAGTATCAAAAACTATGTAGTGACAAGTCACTTTTTCTATATACTTGACACCCAGATTATAGTTCCCTGACCATAGGTAATCACTGAAGTGCTGCACGCATTCCTACAAATTGTCCATGCATATTATAGCACACATATGTCTGCCACAATGCGATACCATTGTAGATCTACCAATGACTATAATAAAAATGGTAGAAAATAATAAATGTGACAATAAAATGAAGAAACTGTTACAGGACAGGAGTCCCGATCCAGATCCCAAGAGAAGGTTCTTGGATCTTGCGCAAGAAAGAATTCAGGGCAAGTCTGCAGTGAAAGTAAAAGCAAGTTTATTAAGAAAGTAAAGGAATAAAAGAATGGCTACTCCATAGTGCAGCCCCAGGGCTGCTGGTTGCCTATTTATATGATTATTTCTTGATTATATGCTAAACAAAGGGTGAATTATTTATGCCATAGTGCTGGTAGAGTGGAGCAGTGAGGAAGATCAGAGGTCACTCTTGTTGCCATTTTAGATTTCGTGGGTTTTGGCTGGCTCCTTTATTGCTATCTGTTTTATCAGCAAGGTCTTTAAGACCTGTATTTTGTGCTGACCTCCTATGTCATTCTGTGACTTAGACTGCCTTAACCGTCTGTCTGGGAATGTAGCCCAGTAGGTTTCAGCCTCATTTTACCCAGCTCCTGTTTAAGATGGAGTTGCTCTGGTTCACACACCTGACAAAACTATTTATTTGCATCACGTGATTGGAATTTAAATTAGTACATATTCTTTGAAAAATTGTTGGGATCTGCTAAAGCTAAATCTACACATGCTCTGTTGACTCAACAATTTCACTGCCACTTATAGAGCTAACAGCAATGTGTACACCAGAATACATGAATGATATTGCTCACAGCAGCATTATTTGTAGTAGCCCACATCAAAATTTTCTGAATGATGATCAAAGGCAGAATGAGCAAATTGTTTTATATTCATACAATGGCATGTATAAAAATAAAACAAAAAAAATAGTTGCTAGTATTTGCAGCAGTAGGAATAAGGATCACAAACATAATGTTGAATGAAATAAAAAAACACAAAAATGAATGTTGTATATATGGTTATATTTACACAAAGTACAAAAAGAGACAACACTAATTTATGTTGTTAGAAGTTAGGAGAGTGGTTGCCACTGGGAGTTAATAGTGACTGGAAAGTTTTTGGGGTTGGTAATCATTTATTTGCAGATCTAGGTGAATTTAGTTTGTGAAAGTACATTAACTGTTATGTATACTTTTCTGAATATGTATTATACTTCAAAAATAGCTAAAAGATACCACAATTGTGAAAACAGTCCACATGATCATGAATAATCATATATTTAATAAGTTAAAATGAATGAGGTAAAGTTCTATTTACTGATACAAATATATATCTAAAAGAGTGCTTGCTTTAAGAAATAGAATAATAAATACAATATAGCATACATCATTCAATTTTAAATGTACATATATGCATACATTTATTTAAAATGTTTTTGTGATATACAATGAACTGATAAAGGTGGTTATGCCTCAAGAAGAATAATATTGATAATAAACTAAAATGACATCTTTCTCTACTCTCAAAGCTTATTTTTTGGTAAAATGTTTATATATATATATATATATATATATATATATATATGTTATATCATATATATCCAATTATACATGGATGTATCTCATATGTTTTCGATTAAAAAATAAAACAAATCAAGAGATAGAAGCAGCCCAAATGTCCATCAGTGGATGAATGTGTAAACAAAATATGACATATACATAAAATGGAATTTTATTCAGTCTTAAAAAGGAAGGAAATCCTGTCACATGTTGCAACATGGATGAACCATAAGGACATTATGCTAAGCTTAATAAATCAGTCATAAAAAGATAAATACTGTATGATTCCACATATGTAAGATATATGAAGTATTCAAATTCATAGAAACAGAAAGTAGAATGGTGGTTATCAGGGTTTGAGAGAAAAGGGGAATGATTGTTTAATGGCTATAGAGTTTCAGATTTGCAATATGAACGAGTTCTGGAGATCTAGTTCACAACAATGTGAATACACCCAACACTACAGAACCACACACTTAGAAATGGTTAAAATAGTAAGCTTTAAGTTATTTGTTTTTTAAAATAATAAAAAGTATAATTAAGTTAAACATGCTAAGTTCTAGAACAAGAACAAAATGATAGAATTATGTATTCATTGTTGTAAAATCTTGCTTTATTCCCCTAACATGTCTGGTGATTTGCTCACATTAGTTCATGCAAAGCTACCTCAGATTTTAAAAAGCTATTGTAGAATAGTCCATTGCATATGAGTATGACTAATAATGTAAATATAATACAAAGACATTCATTAAATTATATTCTTCTGGGGAAGTTCTGCTTCTAAATGAAGTAGACAGGAAGTTCCCTTTGAATTTAATTGGAGAAACAAATTCCTGTGTCCTTGTTAAGACAGTCATTCACCTATATTTTTATCTAGTAACATTGTTTTCTCCAGTCTGAGGAGAGCAGAGAATTATGACCACACTCTATTTATGGGTGTACAAGATTTGTTTATCTTTTGTTTTGTAACTTGGCAATACAACATGAAATGAACAATACCAAGATTACATTTATCTTGAATATATACATATATATGTGTTTGTGTGTATATACATATATATATATATATTTATGAAGGTATAAGTGTGTATGTGTGTGTGTGTATATATATATATATGTATATTTAAATCAATAACTGTTTCTCAGTTCACTATACTTTGCTAGGTCACAGTTTTTTATTTGATAAAAGGAAGAAATTATTGATAATTAATTCAAGGCATTTGATCTCCAGTTCTAGTACTAAACTTTCTTCCAGGAGATTCAGACCAAATTCCTTTTCAGTGGCAATATCAACTGGCTTGAGGAAAGAGGGTGGGATGTTGTGTTGGTTTTACATTTCTTACAGTCCTGTTATCCAACTACAAGTGGACATTGTAGGCATTCAACAATGTCTTTATTGTTGATGGTTGCAATTAGATATTGATTCTTGTCTTCACAATAAGACAAATGCAAAGTATAATATTAGAATAATTAAGTTATAAAATATTTTACTGAAAGTACAACAGTGATAGTATTAATAGTAATCACAACAACATTTTTAAATTTTCTATACCAGAGATTTTTTTGGTCTTTCTTTGTTATTTCTGAATACTTAAAACAGACATACAGATTAGAGTTGTAATTTTAAGCAAGGAATTAGGATTCTAAGAGTTAAAGTGAGTTGTCTAAGAATACAGAAAATAGCAGAAATACAAGTCCAGATCTCTCGGGCTTCTGGTCTTTCTTACCATTATATCCTGTTGCTTTAGGAAAAGATGAGAATGTAGTTTCTAATGCTATCTTCCTGCGTAATACCTAAGCTAAATAAACTTCTGATGGTTTTTCTATACTAATAAGAGAAAATTTCATCATTCTAATGTAGAAATAGTCTTTCAATTCAATATTTAACTATTCAATAAGAAACTTAAAGTTTTATTTTAAAAATGCAAAACATACTTAGAATTCTAACTTAGTTAAAACTATACATTAGAAACTGAATGACCCGATCTCTGGTCACAAAGATCATGTAAAGTTGAACTTTGAGTCAAGCTTGTTTGCTTACCAAATTTGGTATAGGTTAAGTGGCATGTAGCTCCCATAAATATGGAGAGCACAAAAGGTCTTCACCACATCTGAGTCTGGATAACACTTCATTTCACCAAACACAAATATAATATAGCTTTTCTATTCTATATTTATGGGGCAGGTGTTGACCATATAATAATAAGTTTACTAAAGTAATGTCAACCGGCAAAGTATACCCCACGGACAATACTGGTAAATGCAGTAGATTCATGGGGAAAATGTGCTGTTTATTTCTGTTTTCCAAATGGGAGGAAAAGTTATAGCACATGGCAATTACCTTGAGGCTTTCTGCTTCACGAAAGTTGGCTTCCAATTTCATTACCATAATTCTGCACAACGCAGTCAGTTGCGGTCACAGTCCCTGCCAGCCCACCTTCCAACTCTCCCTGCCAGTTAGAGCAGAGCATCCTGTTGTGGGAGTGGAGTAGTTAAAAGTTTATGATATATCTTTCAAAAAAAGAATAAACTAGCATTATAATTGAGGGCATTGCCAAAACAAGGCATTCCCATGACAAGATGTTATAGGATTAAACTGTTATTAATTCTTCTTAGCTGGGGGAGTGGGGGGAGGGATCTTTTCAAAACAGAACTTTTTAACTTAAGTGGAATTAACTAAGGCTTTTTTTCTCTAAGTTAAGTCAACTCCAAACAGTGAATATTTATTGTTTTTGTAATATGTGCAAGATATTTTCTTACTATTTTACAGACCGTAATGTATAATATTGTCATTTACTTTTTTGCATATTTTTGTTATAAATCCACTTGACAAGTTAATATTAAGCACCTAATTTAAAGGAACCAAATTCTGTGTTGATAAACTACTGGCTCTGTGTCTTAATTATTCCCTTGCACTCTTTTGTAGAATTGCTATATGCAAAACCTAACAGAATTTAAAGATTAATATTTGTTCATTCATTTATCTCTTTTTGAGTACAAAACAATGTTCTATGTGTAATGTGTGATTGAGTACTAACCAGAATTTTGTGTTCTATGTATAATAGAGAGAAGTAAGGAAAATAAAACTGAAACCAAAATGACTACTATAACAAAGGCATATGTGGGGGTTATTGAGTTGCAAAGGAAAAAAAAATTCTTTCTGACCTGATCAGGAGATGACTTCCTACTGAAAAATGCAAAGTCAAACAAGACTATCACTTAAATTATTTAAACCTGATACCCCTTAGAAATTTCTACTTAATAATTTTATTTCTACTTAATAATTTTATTTCTATTTTGATACAGTTCAGCACAACTGCTCAAACTATTAAAGTAGTATATTTGCAGGTACTGTCTGACTTGTATGAAGATGTGCATATGTGAATATAGGTATTTAGATCTGAACCAGATAAATGTATTTATTCAATGCTGTAATTTTGAAAGATGAACCTAATAGAAAAGCAATCTTAACTTTAAAGTATCTCTACTTTATAGAGATAAAGAAAATATTGTATATTTTCTAATTTCTTTTTGTAATGACAGTAATGCAAAACTAATGCCAAAACCTATTCTTGTCACCTGCACTAGAAAGGAAGAAAAATTCCCAGAGGAGAGGAAATAATAAAGACAATGAACATTTTGATTTTTTTTTTCCGTTTGATGTGATAGTAAATCTACTATGATTTTTGGTAACAGCTGTGAGTAGGCATTTAAAAGAATACTTCTTTCCTGTATCTTTTGGTGATATAAGTCACTTTGATTCTTTCTCTTTGACATGGATATGAAGGAAACATTAAATACTCCATGATATCTGAAAATATACATTTTTTGTGTATGTTCTAGAAAATTAAACAAAAATGTAATTATTAAAAACTTCCTATTTTAGTAGGATTTAATTTTTTTGTAATTTAAGAATTTGCATTACTTGGTAATTGGCTACAATGCTTATAGATAACATGATGAATTAGTCTAAACTGGTTTTCCACCTGAATATTGTATATCTGGTAGTATATTTAAAAGATGAGTAAGAGTCCCATTAGGAAACAATTTATGCAGCTGATATAATGAAGCACTAGATATGTGAGTTAACCCTCTCAAATCTATCTACTTAGGAAGCTAGGCATTTTATTTTTTTATATACACCACACTTAGAGTGCTAATGGAAATAAAGATTAAGTAATAATAATGATAATTAATAATAATATCTTATTAAAACATCACTATCCCAGTTGTTGTGGTAGTGGTGGTGATAATAGTGGTGGTGGTCTGCTCTCTCTTGCTCTCTCCCTATCTTTGTCCTTCTCTTATTTTCCTTCTTATTTCTCTTTTTTGTACCCTATTTGCCGTTCTTTTAGTTACAATTTTAATCAATCTTATTACATAGAGTCACAGATAAGTTTTAAAACTTTCACTATCAGGAAATCATTTAGAAACATACTTTGTTTTCACTCATATATGCATGACACTCGTATAATATTATGGTGAGCAATTTAGGTCATGTCTAGAATCATCTGATGATCTCCCATGACAAATATAACATAAGTTCCATTGTTATTCTGATTCCTTGTGACTCAGTGGCTATGGCTTTCTACTCAGCTATACTATTTCTTAAAATATTATAAACTAAGATTTTTAACTTCACAGATATTTAACAGATAGGCTTCAATTGTTCTATTGATTAGACTCCTAATAATGAAAAGATAATGTCAAAGTAGTTAAGGGTATTATATACAATATATGTTGATATAAGTGTTATAATTTGTGTTAAAGCCATTGTTGAGATTATAGGCAAGTTCTAGCTATTCTTTGATTTCATAATGATGACAAAAAAAAACCTTAAAATCTGTAAAAAGAGTGGCACAAATATTCAAAGCAGCCTTTAGAATTGCCACTAAAAGTATGTATCTATGTCTAATATGTATGTATGTATCTATCTATCTGTGTAAGTCTCCCTCATCTCCTGTATCCACCACATCTGATAATTTGGGTTTTTCAAAAGTTGTGGTGATTGGGAACAGCAGACACATAGTCTGTTGTCAAATTTTTACTTGGTTTAAATTCAAAATCTATGAGAATAGACATTCCTCGTTACACGAGATGCAGAGTCAGACAAACAAAATTACAATGATACATCCTCTAGTTTTCAATGTAATCCATGGCATTTTTCTAGGAATAAAATAAAATCTTCCCAGGCAAACTTTGTTTACAGGTGGAATAACTGCTTCAAGTAGTTCCTCCCTATAATGTATCATTTGCATGCATGCTTATAATAAACATTCATTTAGTAGTTTATCTGAACTGTCAGGGGATTCAATGAAATTCTGTTGAGCATAATAATTGAGTTTGCCTTTCTCACATACTTAAGGAATGTTTTGAGTTCAGACAGAGGGAAACAACTCATATAAGATTACTATAGTAAATTTCTTCCAATACTGTTTATTCTGAGCAGACAGTGGAGGGTATTTGAAAAAAAAAAAAAGAGTCTGACTAAAATTCTATGCCACCGTAGCGAGCAATGTAAGTTGTTTTTAGAATAGTGAAAGCATGGAGACAGATGTCTCTTTACTTTTTGAGTTAACTCACTTTCAGTGACATGAAAGGAAACTGCGGGATGGTGACTAACACAAGTGGAAAGAGTGGAAATGCTCAAGAAAACCAAAATAGAGTTGGTGTTTAAGACATTTCCTTAATTATTGCTTCTTGACTTAACTCCCCCTCTCTTTTCCATCACACATCTTTAAATTGCCTTGACTTTAGTTTTTGAAAGATTTGCTACAGCAATGATCATTTTATACACAGCAAACACAATTTTAAAGAGTGTGGTTTAAATTGGAAATATTAAAGTAAGGGTCTATGAGAAATCAAACCAAGTATGTTAATAGAATATAAAATCAAAAGTATAAATATTTTTAACTCTCATGATTCATTTTTCTAACCTACAGATGTTACTTCAAGTTTATTTCTTGCCTCTTTTCTTCAAGTTTTATTTTACTTCTTGTCTCTTTTTTGCTCTAATACTTTCTCCAGCATTGCTGCCTCATAGAACTTTCTGCAATAAATGGAAAATTTTTATAAGCTTCACTCTCCAATATGGTAGCCTCTAGGTTGGGGTAGTGACGACTCATTTGAAATGTGACTAAGAGAAAAATTAAAGAACATGAATGAAATATCCCTCTTGATGCTACCAGCTATTATCATTCTTTTCCTCTTCTCTTTTCAGTTTTTCTTCTTTGACCTATTTTTCTTAAACTCTACACATCTCCCTCAGACATCTCCTTATACTCAAAGATTTATTTATAGATTATTGCTTTTGAACCTCAAGTCTCCAGGTTACCATTTATTCAGTGATTTTCTCAGCATGTATTTATTAAGCAATTGTAGGTTTTAGCACTATACAGACTTAATCTCAAAGAGAATACTAACATTGCATAATTACAGGTATGATGAATATTTCAGGAAATGCATTTTACTTACTAGAAATTTTTGCGAGAATATCCCACAAATCTATACAATGTAGCATGTGCATGTATGGGAGTCATTTAAAATTTTAGGTATTTAGATTTTTCCTAAAACTGTAATGTATAATTGCCAGTTGTATCACAGAATTCTTTGTTCTGGGAAAAATTATATAAATGGGCAAAAACAACAGCAATAACAATTATGAAGTCACGAAATCACCTTAACCTGAAATCAGATACTAAGTATTATGTGTTAATGTAAATTGTTTAATTGTTTACCTGGGCTTTTGCCCCTTAGAGACAATGTGGGATTGGACAGGGAGAGCAAGAAATAGCTCTTTGCTGTATAAAATTAGACAACAATATGCAAAACTCAACTTTTCTTGAGTGCATGGTGTTCTTGTTGTGGTTACAGCTTGACTGCTTAATGAGAGAGTTTTGGTACAGTTTGAAAAGAGCAAGATTATGACTTGCAGGATATGAGTTGAAGATAGTAAATATAAGAAAACACCTTCCCCATCCCCAACTTTCTATTATCAAAAATCCATTCTATAGAGAACTTTTTAAAGATGCAATGAATAACTCTAAACCCTTCACCTAGATTCATCAGTGTTTCCATCCTCATCATTGTTCTCTCTCTCTCTTTGCATGCAATTTTTAACCATTTGAAAAGTAGATTGCAGATAGAATAACTTCTCACAAATACGCCAGCATACACCTTCTAAAAGAAAGGCATTCTTCAGCTAACCAAAATATCATTATCAGACATAAAATACATATTAACAATAATTTTGCAAGACTATTGGGTATACAGTCCACAATCATATGTTTGCAATTGTTGTAGAAGTAATTTTTAGGTTTGTTTCTTGATATAAGATCCAATGACGTTTCATCATGGCATTTAATTGTTATGACTATTTAATCTATTTTAATTTACAAGAGTTTCCCCCAACACACTCCTTTTGTGTCTTATTTTTACTGACTTTACGTTTTTTTTTTTTTTTTTTCATTTTGTTTTGAAGACTCCAGGCCATTTTTCTTTGAGTACATTCCACTTTCTGAATTTGCTTTATTTTATTTCATCATAATTACCTTCAGGGAAAATCTGTCATTTAGCAATGACACCGCATAGATAATGCTTGTACTCTACAGCATCGCATGTAGGAGATACATAATATCAGGCTGCCCAACTGTATGTGTAACTGCTGGAAATCTTGAGTATGAGTAGTGATTGTCATATCTCTTCCTTGTAATTTTTTTCTTTGTAATTATCTGGTAATCTTTGGGTAATAAGTTACAACCATGCAAAAAGATTATCTTCCCGATCTCTAACCCACTGGTTTAAACATCTATTTATAGTAATTGCTTAAAGGAGTTCTTACATTGGGAGCTAAAAACTCATTAGTTCTCACATTTCATCTAATTTGATCATTTATTCTATGCTTTTTTGGTATTCTTCTGTAAAAGGAGACTTTTCATATTTATCCTTTATGTTTTGTGGTTTTGGACTCAGATGTTTAGGAGATTATAATCTAATTTTGTCATTATTCTAGGAGATTCTCCAATTAACCAGAATTAAAGGAGCCTCTTTCGTCAGTGTTGCCCCCTCCCTTTTGCTTCATGAGTCTTTTAGTGTATTTTGCATCTGGAATAATATATATTAATTACTTTTAATCAGCAATTGTACTTAGAAACCAGTATCTGGTCATTTGGTATCTCATTGCTGTTAGGTATTATTGTTTCTAGACCTTTACAGTGGACAGACACAGGAAATATATTTTGGTGTTTTAGATCAAGAATTCAAGCTAATATTTCTAATAAAATTTTAACATTAGCAGGAATTTTTTTACTTTGTATTTTATATTGGCACCTTTTTTTTCTCAGTAAAAATATTTATTTATTTATGTATTTAGAGAAGGTCTCACTCTGCCACATAGGCTGGCATTCAGTGGTGTGATCATAGCTCTCCGCAGCCTCAAACTCCTAGGCTCAAGCAATCCTGCCGCAGCCTCCTGAGTAACCAGGACTACAGGCTTGTGCTACCATGCCCAGCCAATTTTAATCATTTTTTGTAGGGATGGTATCTCACTACGTTGCTCAGGCTGGCCTCAAGCAATACACCCTCCTCTGCCTCCCAAAGCACTGGGCTTACAGGCTTGTTTTCTTTTAATAAAATTAACGTATTAATTTATTGGCTTTAGTCTACAATACCCATAAAATGATGTCATAAATAGGGATACTACCACTAATAGCAACAATTATAAACTCAGTTATTAAATAGCTTTAGATTTTTAATTTTATTTAGATTTTTAACTATATTAAAAATTTTGCTCAAGGAAATCTTGCTTTCATTATATCCAGCTCCACCCTTTCCCTCCCATCCATTATATATAATCATTTTTATTACCTTTTGGTTCATCTTTCCACTAGTTCTTTTTTGGGAAAAATCTATCACCTTTTTGCACAAATGATAGCATATTGAGGTATTAAATGCATTTTTAACCATCTTTTTTTCCATAAAATTGTATTCTACAAATTACTCCATCAATTTATACAGATTTTTCTTATTCTTTCTAATGGCTACTTAGTCCTTCTTTTTGTTTGTATATGATGGTTTATTAAAGCAGTTTTTTATAGATGAGCATTTAAGTTTAGAAATTTTGCTATTATGAAATAACATTATAAAAAATAACCTTTTGCATATGTTTGTTGAGAGCCCCCAGCTAAATTGGGGTTTCACCACTGGAGCACCTAGTAACTCTGCCTTAAAGGAAAAAGGCTGGGGCTGGATGTGGGTGTCTACAGTATGCCTTTCACAGGATACTTATTTCTTTTTCTTGGATGATGGCTTACTGCCTAGTTGTCCAACTCGTGATGGGATTGTGGGTGTCCATCACATGGGAAACTTCTTTATACTGGCAGATACCTGTGTGGTTCTTGTCTGACCTGTGTCCAAATTATAACTGGCCATTGCTTTGGCACTGGAAGCCTGACTGTGCTCTTGCCTGAATTTCCAGGAAAAAAAAAACCCAGCCTGGGGCAGCCCCTGGTTTTTCAGATAGAAGCCACAAATTTAATACACTACCACAATAAGAAACAAGTTCAAAGATTTTTCACTTACAGATCCTGGGCATGACGGCACAATGAGTCAAGAGGGCAGTCCTCCATCCCCAGGTCACAAGAGGCAGAAATGAAGAGTCAGACAGAGAGGGAGAAGAGCACATTGCAACTAATGGTATATATAAGGAAATAGCCTGTGGGTCACTTTACATTCCCAGGCAAAAGCCTGAACGATCCTTTATAAAAAGAAGCAAGAGAGATGCTTCTAAGTCTTTTGGTCAGATTGAGCCATATGAATGTGGTGTAGAACTGGAAATTCTGTCAATAATGACTGAGCCCTTGTTCTGGTATCGGAAAGTTTAATTTGTATTAAAAATGAATGCCAAGGCAACACAAAATTATAACAATTCACCATAATATGCTGTTTTGTATCTTGGAAGGCCTATCGTCAGGATGGATTTCTAAAAGTGGTATTGTAGGTTAAAGGGAATTTTCCTTGATAGAGATTGACCATTTTGCAAGACATGAGAGTTCCTTCTTTCCAAAATCCTCAGCTACAGAATAAACCGTAGAACTTTTGAAGTTTTCCAGTTTCCCAGTAATAGTAATTTCTGCATTTTTATAAAGAATAATATGGTACATTTTTTCCTATGTTTTATATACATTTATTTTTTCTATGTAAATAATATTCATGTCTTTTACCCATTTTTATACATACTTTTATTTTTCATTTCTTAAGATTTATAGCTTTTTATATATTGGAGAGGTTAAAGTATACTTTTGTGAGATACTATGTAAGGTTTGTTTTTCTGTTTCTGCCTCAAATGATACAGAAGCTACTGTTATCAGAATATGCCTCTGCTCTATTATAGGGCAACTAATCATCTTTTCAGGTCCAACAAAAGTCTGGCCGCACCCCTTCCTGAGCTCCCTGCTTTTTCCCCAGAAGTGAAGAATGATTTCTTCCCTCCATCAGTCAGGAACGAAAGGGGAAGAAGTGAGACAGGTTCTTGTGGACTTCTGGAAATATGACTTCTGTATGAGATGTGGGTTTAGAGAGAAAGGGTGTGGAGGAAATGATTGCACCTCATATAGAAGACACTGATGGAGACTCATGAACACTATTCTCCTTGCTTTCCATGTGGTTGTATGAAGTCTCTGGCTAACGGTTCTTGCACCTCCTGCACAGCTAGAACATACTGCTGTCTGGCATTTAAGAGCATCTCTTTACACATACCAAAGTCCCTTTCTAAACCTCTCTGAACCACAGCAATGGAAAGGAAGTGACAGATTGAAAAACTGTGTAGAAGTTACAATTTTAGGCTATGATGATTGATTGCTTTGGACCAGGATCTGTTAAAATTCAGGAAAACATTTCTCAACCATGGTACTCATCAGAATTCCTCAGAGAGCTTCTACAAAATTAACTTTCCAAGGCCCCACCCTACTCCTAGTGACTCAGAAGTTCTGTGACTACCTCCAAGGCTATGGATGGAGATGAGGATGAGATGTAAAATGGTACCTGGAAGTGTTCTGATAATGAGCATGGTTTTACAGAATATGGGTCATTCAAGTATATTCATTTTTTTCTACAGTATTTTTTTAAATTTATCATTGCCTATTTTAAAGGATTCTTTATACATTTTGATGGTAACACATTGCCAGCTATCTGTATGACAGATAACTTTCTCACACTATACTCTTGTCTTTTTTTAATGTATTTAATTTGTCTTTTAACTTAGTTTTCAAAATGTTTAATATAGTTAAATATATCAATCTCAATTTTTGTGTTTTTTGTACACCTTCTTTAAAATACATTTCCCTGGCCTGACGCCATATTTCTATTATTTCAAGTTCTTAAAAAAACTCTCAATTTTTACATTTCAGTCTTAAATCTACCAAGAACTGATTATGTGTTTAATAGTATAAAGTAGAAATCTAATGTTGTTATTTTCCACATATATAAGCAGTTTCCCAACAAAATTGTTAGCAGTCAATTAGACTACTCTTCCAAGAAGTTCTGTCTGTGAAGAAAAAAAAAAAAATCAATACAATGGATATAGATACAGATGAGGAGGAGATTATAGCTTTCAGTATACATTTGCAAAACAAGTTCTAGAATCAGGGCCTTTTTTATGGGTATACATGACCTGTGCAGTTGCAGAGTCCTATATGCCTAGAAGGGCCCTGAGATTAGTTTAAAGCTCTGCTATTGGCATATTGAAATTCTTGATAATATTTTTAACATGAATCCCCACTTTTAATTTTGCACTAGAGACGTACAAATTATTTATGTAGCTAATTCTTTCAAAGAGACATTGTCTGGCAACAGTTATTGTTAGTGAGCTCTTATTACTTTCTGGCTTCTATTGATTGAGTCTTTACAGAATTAAGGATATATATACTAATGTTCTTTTCAAGAGAAAGCTCTACTTTTTGCTTCTGTTTTCTAAAATTAAAAATTTCAGCTGGTTGTCCAGAGAAAAATGATTAAATAAAAATTCTTCTGTTGGCTTTAGTGAAAAAAGGCAGTTACTATGTGATTCATATTGCTATAAATAATTAATAAAAGCTATCAAACCAAAATTAGACTCTGGTTATACATTGTATAACCATTTTAAAATGAATCAATAGATAAAGGATGAGATAGGGAAGGCATGTGGTGACTATTAAATGTGAAGTAAGATTATTGTCACTTAACTTTTCTCAGCCCACATTGACTGAGTAGCTTCTCCCTATTAAAATCCACCAGTGAGCAATATAATGAAATTGATAATCTTCAAAACCACAAAAGCTCTCTAGCAAAGGCCTCTGACCCCATACTTTGCTTTTCTATCTACATCTAGCTGAGATCAATAAACAGTGAGTAACTGGGAAGTGAGGTTGGTGAGGAAAAAGGAAGGTGAAGTGATCCGATTCCCAAGAGAAGAATATAGGTTCTTAGCATGGTGAGATTCTCGGCACAGTATAAATGCATCCCCATCTTACAACTGAAAGTCTGGAAAGCCATGATAGCAAGGCATCTACCCCACTTTAACTGCATGTGCCTGGCAAGGATGGGTACTTTTGGGTTTGAAATAACATACTTCGTTTCTCATAAAGATAGACATAAGTAAGTAGTGGGGAAATTGGCTGAAAAGTTTGGGGTGGGAAACATAAGAGAGAATGAAAGCTGGAATAATGTGTAACCATTAGAGTACCTGCATTTGAGCACATACCAGAGGCAGAAAAGCAAGAACTTCCCGCCACTGAGTTCTGAGTGATTCTGGGAAGTAGGGTAGACTGGGATTCAGGTATGAGAGATAACCTCACATAATTATAACAAGGAAATGTATTCTCAAACATGAAGTTATTTACTTAATATCATTGTCCAATGTTTGTCTAGAAAAGCCACAAAAAGACATTCAAGGGACATAAATTAGTTAATTAAATCTTTATTATTTTTAAACCAGTAGAGGGACCCATTTCTCATCATAATATATATATTTTTTAATTTCTCCATCTTTGGAAGTAATTTTTGCTAACCATACTTGATTCCAGCCATTTTAAATCATTCCTAGTGGTGTATGGGGATCCACAAAAATGATGATGTTAAGGGCTGTGATCACAAGAATTGGTATCTAAGACAAAGTCTTGGGGCAGGTGCCAGTGGGTTAGAAAAATAAAGCTAAAAAAGAAAACTGAAAAGTAGCTGGAATCAGGGTATATGTGTGTAGGGTTGCTTAACAAGGACAGATGACAAGACACTTTAAAAAAAAAGATGAAATGAACTATATGCCAATTCAATAGTCATAATGATTAACAGGAAATCAAAGAAAAGGAGACCCAAGGATAGGAGATTCATGGGATGGCTCTGCCATGGGCCTGAGGTCTGTGGAGATAGCATTTCCTCTCCTTCAAGAGGAGACTAGAACAGAGATACCTACTTTACTAGGAGAAAAAGAGAAAAATGAGAAGAAATGAAAGAGTTATAATAACAGGCATCTTCAGATGTAAATTATTTTATTCCTTCTATTGTAGGAAAGTATATTTCCACATATAGGGCAAAATCCAATAGTAAAATGCAAAATCAATTTAGTAGTGAGTTACCAACACTTAAAAACAAAAGCAAAACAAGAAAAAAAACCCAACAAATAAAAAGAGAATAGAAGTCAATGAAATGAAATAAAATAGAATTTAAAACTATCATCATGCCTTGACTATTGAAAGTAAATATTAATTTATGAAGATATTTCATTAATATTATATGTATATCTATTAATGCATTTCTTATAATGGGAGTAAAACATATTTTAAGTATAGACTCAAGAAAACCTCTAAGTTTTCTTCCAATTCTATGATGTTTAGATTACTGAATTCCTGAGTACAGGGAATGCTTATTTCAGGAGATTGGAAGAAGGGCAAAAATAGGGAAAGCAGATAAATTCAGAAATATGTTACATACACAAGATATAAAAAATTGTGTTATACTGACATAGAACTTTGTGTGTAGTTTTTAAAAAAAATTTCAAGCATTATTTTTACTTAATCTGATTAGGATATATACTTATTTCAGTGTAACTTAAACTTTTTAGACTTGTTTGTTAAGAGAAGCAGTTAGAATTGGGGATGGGAGAAGTAGGAAAGGATACAATAAAATTTGAAATTTTTATTTAATCCATAGCAGAGAGCAGCTACCTACTAAACTTACTAACCCTAGAATAAAAACATTCTACCTATTATATTCTTAGCATCCATTAAATTGAACTTGTAAGGGAGTAACAGACGGCTCCTGGCTAAACCAAAAATTTGTGAAAGCAGTAAAACTAAATAAGCTTTGGCTAAAATATTATATACAATTCATGAGCATTTATATTTCACTGTACAAATGTTAATCACTCATTCAGACACTGTCTCACCGAATGAGGGAAAACCGAAGCTTGTTAAAACCCAGACAGTGCAGTGGAACTAAGGAAATTGTGGAAAGTATAAACAAATCAAATGCTTAAACTTGAAATAAAGACATGTCAACATAAACATAAATGTACTTCTCATTTTCTTCACATATAAAAGTGGCTCCCTCACAACGGGAGCCAGTTTTGCATTGTGTAAACTGAGCGTTGGTATTTCATTCTATTTTGGAATGTAGCAATTAGATTCTCTCTTAAATTACTGAATAGTGTGACCATTCATATTTTTACATTTCCATATGTATTTTTTCATGCCAGAAAGTGCTAGCTTAAAGATCTGTATCTACAACAATAGCAACAACTACAACAACAACAACAAAAAACGTTGGGAATGTACCAATAATCTTTTGCTGGGTAACAAACCACCCCAAAACCTATTGACTTTAAACAAGTATTTATTACTTCTCACAATTCTTTAGATTGCTTAGACAGTTTTTTTTTTTTTTTCTCTGTCTACACAGGCTCAGCCAAGGCTTAATGGTCTAGATTCATCTCAATCATATCTGACAGTGGGTAAGTTGATTAATCTATAAAGTCTTGATTTAAAAAGTTTTCTCATCCTCCAGGGCTACTCAGGTGTCTACACATAGAGCATCAATATTCAATGAGCCACAAGACAGCAAGATCCAATGCATAAATAGTTTTAAATCTCTGTTAACATCACACTTGTTAATATACCATTGGTCAAAGCAAGTCATATGGATAAGTCACAAATCAAGGGGTGGAATAGATTGTACTTCTTTTTTTTTTTTTTTTTTTTTTTTTTTTATTAGAGAAAGAAAGAATAAGAAAGAAGAAAAGGGGGAGAGAGAACAGAATTCTTGCTCTATTACCCAGGCTGGAATACAATCTAGGAATAGGTATTAAAAACCTCTTTTATGCTGATAATTGTACTTAACAACAGAGACAGGAAGAAAATAAGAAACAGACAGCCAACCAATATTTCATTTAAGTCTGTGAAATGCTATGCAAATGCTGAAGAATGATTTGCTTCCAATTATATAGTCACTTTCAGAATAGGTGTAATATGATACTGAGAAAAATGTATGTTCTGGAGACCTGGGATGAAGAATTCTATAGATATTCACTAAGTTTACTTATTCCAGGTCTAAATTCCCTATTAATTTTCTATGTTGTTGATCCGTCGAATATTAACAATGTGGTGTCAAGATCTCCCGCCATTATTATGCGGGAGTGCAAGTCTCTTTATAA
>CAUYLG010016361.1:0-36467 GCA_963573385.1 Cacajao melanocephalus
ATAATTGGAAGTAAATCACTCCTCAGCAATTGCATAGCATTTCACAGGTTTAAATAAAATATTGGTTGGCTGCTTGTTTGTTATTTTCATCCCTTATTCCTTCCTGTCTCCATTGTTAAGTACAATTATTGGCATAAAAGAGATATTTAATACCCATTTTTAGACTGCATTCTAGCCTGGGCAATAGAACAAGAATCCCGTTCTCTCTCCCTCTTTCTCTTCCTCTTTCTTTCTCTCTTACTTTCTTTTTTTTCTTTCTTTCACTCTCACTTTCTTTCCTTTTTCTTTCTTTCAAAAATAAAAAAATTAAATAAATAATTCTACAAAAAAATAACTTACTGTTTCGGATGTTCAATGAAATTTAAATTAGTATTAAAACTATGAAAAGTTGAAAGCCGTAAGAAGCATACAGTCTTTTTGAAAGGATAAAAAGGTAAAATGACAGTACAACCAGATGAGATTAAAATGAATAAGATCATAGAAACGAAGGATCACATAAAAAGCTAAATCTTATTAGTAGATTAAAAACTGCATGCAAGGCATAAGAATAGATTTGATAATGCAAAAATCAAATAAATGACGTTGGGTAAAAATAAAAATGTTTCTGAATATTTAGAAAAAAAAAAAAGAAAATGCAAATGAAGAGACGTGATAGATAAAGATAAACAGGTCTTAAATATTCTTTATACTCCTGAGCCAACACCAGAATAATAAAATTAGCATTATTAGCAATTAATGCAATTATTAATAGCAAAAAAGATCTCCTGGAGCTAATAAGCCTGTGTATATAGATCAAGAAAATCCATCATGTTCTAGTCAAAATAAATGGAAAAGTGACTAAAAAGCCATATAAATGAAACATTCACTCATATATGTACATGTATATATACGAAATATTTGGACATGGATATGAAGGAATATATAATATGAATAAATAAAATTATGAATCATTCTAAAGACTTCTCTGGACTGCTTTGAAGGATGTACATATTATGCCTGTGATGTATGATTTTACATTTGCACATTTAAGGCAATCACATATATACAATTATTCAGGAAAGATACCAATTACATGTCCTAGTTACAAAAGCTTTTTAAAGATATTCCCTTGCTAAACGGCATAAATCAAAATTAAATGCCTAGTCATTTGGGCAAAGGAATATGGAATATTTTTAAGTGAGGAAGAAACATAAGATTTAATGTAGAACAGCTCAACAATATAGCTAATGTAAAAAGGATATAAACCCATATATTTCATATGCTCATAAATCATAACTGCTTGTGATGTGTTTAGAATAACTCTGAAAATTGTCCAGGTGTGGTGGCTCACGTCTGTAGTCCCAGCACTTTTGGAGACCGAGGCAGGTGGATCACAAGATCAGGAGTTTGAGACCATCCTGGCCAACGTGGTGTGAAACCCCATCTCTACTAAAAACACAAAAATTAGCTGAGCGTGCTGGCGTGTGCCTCTAGTTTTAGCTACTCTGGAGGCTGAGGCAGGAGAATTGCTTGAAACAGGTAGGCAGAGGTTGCAGTGAGCCAAGATCAGGCCACTGCACTCTAACCTGTCTGTCTCAAAAAAAAAAAAAAAAAAAAAAAAAAAAGAATAACTGTGAAAATCTACTTAAATGGCTTGGAATTGGATGCCTCTAGGAAGATGAACTGTGTTTTGGGAAAAAGGGTTAAGGGCAAAACTCTTCATTACCATTGACTCTACAAATTCTTCAGTATTACTGATTTTGTACAATGTGCATATATTTACTACTTTTTTAAAAAATGAATGAAAATCAAGTTTGGCAATATTATAATAACGTGACTGTCTTTAAATACTGTCAATGTTTAAAAATAGTTAAATCCAAAGATAAAATTGAAAACATAAATAAAATACTATGAAATATATACAAATATTTTATATAATTAACATAAACATGTTTTTTGAAAAAATGTATTTTATTTATAAGCATCAATGACAGCAATCATTTTTAGTATTGTCATTCAGTGCATTTGTAAAAAGACAAATCATCATTTTGATTAATAAACATAAAACAGTCAATTCTTTAATCCTAGGAGTCATCTGGATATTCAAAGAGAAAGACCACCTCAATTACGGAAATAATGATAATGGTTGCTGAGTGCACTGTGCAATGTTCTCAAAACCTGATATATTTATTCATTTATTTTCCATTACAACCTTATGAGGTAGGAGGTATTATTAGGTTGTTGCAAAAGTAACCGCAGTTTTTTCCATTAAAAGTAATGGCAAAATATAATATAATCCCCATTTCACAGCTGAAAAAGAGGAATGCTAATTGGTTAAGGAACTTAGCTATGGTGAAAAAGCTGGTGAGGAGCAGAATCAAAATGTAAACACAAGCTATCTGGGTCCACATTGCACTAAGCTAGTCTGCTTCTACAATGAATTCAACCAAAAAACCATATTATACATGAAAATGTTGATGTGACGATCTTTGTAAAAAAATTAGGATGGAACTCAATACTGTAAACCTAGTTCTGAAATAAGATCACATGCGTATGATGCATACAAAATGAACTGGAAGAAAATATTTACAGAGATTTTAACTGTACTTCTATCACGTAGGGCTATTATGTAAAATGCCATTATTTTTACAAAGACTAAAACATATAGTAATTCCTTTCACTATAAGAAATGTTAAAAGTACATTGTTTGAAAATAAATAATTACTAACAACTTTACTAAATATATATATATATATTTATATATATATAAAATCTGGAAGCTGATAACTTCATAGCATTGCAGATTAAGGTAGAGTTATTACTGATGAAGGGAGTCTAAGCTATCAAGAGTCTCTCAATGCTCCAGCAAGATAACATGCTCAACAACGACAAAAATTTTTATGTAATTTGCATTGTCTACTGATAAAGAAAAGCGTTAAAATACAAAGTATAATTTTTAAGATTGCATATGCAAGTCTTACTTTAAAACTTCCAGAAAAATTAGACATTTTAAAGAGGTATTCTGATGGTCAGCGGCATCACTTGCTGATTTTGATGCTGAACTGGAAAAGAAATATATTTATTTTGTGCTGCATCAAATGTGAAAATTGCCATGGCGGAACATTTACCCAGGTGCAGAATCCTGCTGTTGCTTGATGTTATACACATTTTTTGACAACTGACTTCCTTATTTATATCACTAGACTTAATTTTTTGAGATAATAGTTGCCTTTTGTTATTCTTTGAATATATTCTAAAATGATTCAAATTATTCTTAGTCCTTCACAAGTGGGGAGCCAAAATGAGAGAGCAAGGACATTATGTGTTGCTCTACTCTAATTTAGATTCAACAAGAATCAGATGTATTTCTATATTCCCAGGCAGACAGATACAATTCTGCTTCAGTAGTTTTAAAAGGGAGGCAAATCGTTGAATAGCGTGAAGCTAGCCAATTTGCCAAACCCCACTTCACCTTAGTCATTTACTGAATGTCCAACCTGCAAAATTGCTGAAGAGGCTTCTCACAGTTTTCGTGTATTCCCTGACCAGCTGTAATCCCTGACCCTAACCTGGAATTTTTACATGGAATTTGGTGCCATTTTTCCTAATATAAGCTGTATTTTCTTATATTAGGAAAATATAAGAAAACACACGCCTTTATACACTTATACCCCTCCCATTGCCCACTTCTGCATTAAATGCCTCTATTTGCCCTTAAAGCAGCAGTAGGGAAGTGGCAACAAATAAAAAGTGTAAATATAAGAGAAGGGTTTCTGGAAAGGTGACGTCTTAGTTTTGCACTAACTGGGACTAGAGAAAGAAGAGGAAAGAGTGTTCAAGAGTGACTTTCTTAAAACCACGGATTAAAACAAACCATGGAGGTTGCAATGAGCCAAGGTCGTAACATTGATTCCAGCCTGGGCAACAGAGCGAGAGTCTGTCTCAAACCAACAAACAATAAACATGGAAAAGTCAAGGGTGGTGAATCAAAATGTATGAGGATGGAAAGTGTTATAAATAAGAAAGAAAAACAAAATGATGTTCCAAAGGTAAGCAGAATTCAGATGATAAGAAGTCTGAGCTTGATTCCCAGAGTCATAGGGATCCATGGAAAGATTTATAAAGAGTAGCAACTTAACAGTTTTGAAGTTTAAAAATATCTATGGGTTAGTAGCTTAAAGAACAGAAATTAAGTTGAGAATCCTTGAGACAGAAATATTACCATGGAGTGTTTTTAATGATCAACACAAGAACACTCAAAATCCAGCCAGCTGGTAAACATGTAGATGGAAATGGAGTCATCTGGAGTGATATTTAGCTAAGTCCAATTTTACTCTTGATAAGTAATTGTAAAAGGTAAGGGGAGAAAGGTATTAAGTGCTGCGCAAAGATTTGGGGCTGGAAAATCAGTGCTTACCTAATAGAGGAACTAAGGAAGTAAGGACAGCATGGAGTGATGATGATAATGTTGATTTATTTTGAGCTAAAATGTTTATAGGACGATTTGAGGGAACATACATGACAATTCATCTAATCACACACACGCACACACACACACATATATACACACATATATATGACAAAGAATATAATCAATATTCAACCATCTAATACTGAAAACATAGTATAGTAATGTATACCAGGCAAAAGATATGTCCTATATAAACTTTATAATAAAACTAAAATTTTAGGTGTAATTAAGATGGGACGATGTAATAAAGACTCGGAGAACCTCTCTGTGAGTAGAATTTGAGAGGTATGCAATGGTACATGATGTCCTTTCAGATCTCCCAATGAAAATTCTCAAATTAATAGATATTATTTTAGAAGTCTTTAACATTGTGAGACTAAAGATGCTGCTACCATCTGCAGTTAACCTTGCCACTGCTACAATACATTAATGATTGCCATACGCAGCTTCCCTATCACTAATCTGAGAATGGCCTCAAAAGCCCTGGAAATCCATCATGAAAGCAGGGTGCACCCACAGTTACTTTTTGGAAGCAGTGACACAGAGGCCAACTTTTCCTGAGGCCAGCTGAGTCTGACTCTTAACTCTTGGCTCTCATTTCAAAGAGCAGCATATGTATTCACTTGTTATTTTCTGTGATTTTACTTTCAGTAACACTGAATCCTTGCTGCCTCCCCTCCAATTAAGGATATCCTTTTAGAGAGTGTGGCCAGAATAACAATTTTTTTAAAATTTTATTTTAAGTTCTGGGGTACATGTGCAGGGTTGTTGCATAGATAGGTACATATATAACCAGGTGGTTTGCTGCCTCTATTCCCCGTTTGTCTTTATCCGGAATTTCTCCCCATTTTATCCCTCCCAACCCTCCACACCCCCCACTGTCCCTCCTCTAGCCCCCCTCTAACTGCCCCCAGAGTGTGATACTCCTCTCCCCGAGTCCACGTGTTCTCATTGTTCAACACCTGCCTATGAGTGAGAACATGCAGTGTTTTGTTTTCTGTTCTTGTGTCAGTTTGCTGAGAATGATGGTTTCCAGATTCATCCAAGTCCCTACAAGGGACACGACCTCATTGTTTTTTATGTCTGTGTAGTATTCCATGCTGTATATGTGCCACATTTTTTTTTTGTCCAATATATCATTCATGGACATTTGGGTTGGTTCCAGGTCTTTGCTATTGTACACAGGGCTGCAATGAACATATGTGTGCATGTGTCTTTATGGTAGAACTATTTATAGTTCTTTGGGTATATACCCAGTAATGGGATTGCTGCATCAAATGGAATTTCTATTTCTAGATGCTTGAGAAATTGCCACACTATCTTCCACAATGGTTGAACTAATTTACACTCCCACCAACTGTGTAAGAGCATTCCTATTTCACATCCTCTCCAGAAACTGTTGTCTCCATATTTTTTAATGATTGCCATTCTAACTGGCGTGAGATGGTATCTCAATGTTGTTTTGATTTTCATTTCTCTAATGACCAGTGATGATGAGCATTTTTTCATATGTGTCTTGGTCTCATATATGTCTTATTTTGAAAAGTTTCTGTTCATATCCTTCACCCACTTTTGAATGGGGTTGTTTTTTTCTTGTATATCTGTTATAGTTCTCTGTAGATTCTGGATATTAGACCTTTGTCAGATGGGTAGACTGCAAAATTTTTTTCCCATTCTGTTGGTTGCCGGTTCGCTCTCATGATGGTTTCTTTTGCTGTACTGAAGCTCTGAATTTTAATTAGATCCCATTTGTCTATCTTGGCTTTTGTTGCCAATGCTTTCGGTGTTTTAGTCATGAACAGAGAGCCAAATCAAGAGTGAACTCCCATTCACAATTGCTACAAAGAGAAAAAAATACCTAGGAATACAACTTACAGGGGATGTGAAGGACCTCTTCAAGGAGAACTACAAACCACTGCTCAACAAAATAAGAGAGGACACAAGCAGATGGAGAAATATTCCATGCTCATAGTTAGGAAGAGTCAGTATCTTGAAAATGGCCATACTGCCCAAAGTAATTTATAGATTCAATGCTATCCCTATCAAGCTACCAATGACTTTCTTCACAGAACTGGAAAAAAACACTTTAAACTTCATATGGAACCACAAGAGAGCCCACATAGCCAAGACAATCCTAAGCAAAAGATGTTTGGTTTTTTTTTAATTTACGTTTAAGAACGTTTCAGAGCATAATCTAGCCCATAACCTCTATTATTAGAAGTCCCTCAATAACTCCCATAAAATAAATATCATACTGTCTTCTTCACATCAGTTTTTCTGTGAGTGTGCGAGACCAAGACTCATAGGCAGATGAGAATATTTTATGATGCCAATCATGTCCAGTTTCAAGCTTTATGGGTTTTTAAACACATACTTCTGAATGACTCTGCCCTCATACCTGATCTTTCTAGCCCAGCAGTCTTAAAAAAGATGGCAGTTACCACTTCATCATATTCAATGATGTATGATTTCTGTCTCCTTTTTATTCTTTTCAGTGGTTTAAAGATTTGGAAGGAAGAACAAAAGTAGATATTTTAAGCAAAAACAATTCTGAATTACGAAATCTATTGAAAAATATGATAGCCATTACCTCCCTTAGCTTTGAAATAAAGTAAGCAAAATGTGACACTTCTGTGTACAAGTATCCATTGATCTCCACAGGTGTTGTTGATGAATGTGGGCAATAGCAGTCGGTTATGATTAAAGCTGAACTCCAAGGAATTTCAGGCAGAGGAAGATGGCAAAGTTGGAAGGGTTTGATATGCTCTTTTGTACAACACAGAGGATTCAAAGAGACAAACTGTAGATAGACTCAATCAGTGTACTACATGCCAGTCAATGCTGATCACTACTTCCATCTATGTGTAAATATAAAGCTGTAGTAATTCAGTATTATAAACATATAGGCTGTATATGTATATTTTTTATAAGAACATAGGTAAATTTCAGCCTAGCATGTTCTAAATAGCATTTATTAGAAGTGCGTATGTGTGTGTGTTTTATTCATTTTTTAAAGATGAATGCTTTTATTTCATGACAATCTTGTGTCTAAGCTTCTGTGCTTTGTGGCTTCAACTCTTTTCTGTGTATATTTAAGCATGTTTGCACGTTGAATCATATGACAGAAGAGCTTTGTATGAAATTAATTTTCCTTTGAGGATTAGTGAGCATCTATTTTGAAACTCTGGTAATAAAATATAGTATCAGAGGAATTACAAATATAAGTTGTTTGGAGACACTGTTCAGTAACACAATACTCTTCTGAACCCATTTACAACACATATGAAATAAGAAGTATTATTTAATCAAAGAAATTTATATAAGGAGGTATTTCATCTTTTAAATTTACTTTATTTAACAAAGAATTTTTTGTTTAAAATTATTTTTTATTTTTATTTGTTTACTATATATTTTAAATAATGCTTCACAAAAATTCATTGAACATATGAAGATTTTCCTGCAACGGTATCCATAGTAAATGGCCTCTAATACAGAAAATTTGCTGCTGTTAGAATCTATGTCCAATTGTTGACTTTTCATTTCCCTTTTTAGCCAGATTCTCACAAATCTAGTACTTTCTCTGAAATGGCAGTGTCCATTAACCAGAATGCAAGGTCTACTGATCATATATTTAGATTCAACAGTAATCTACATGTTCTTGCTTGCAGTTGAATATAGACACCATAGAGATTTGAAAGAAGTTTAGATTTACAGATGAACATTGAAATATAAGTATCTCATGCATGCTAAATGGAAATTGTTAATAAAAATACAACTATTCTTTTATCAAAACACCAAAAATTGAGATTTCATTGGGATGTATCTATCCCCAAAACAAACAAAAACAGATTGTTAGTGCCCATCTAAAGGCAATAAATATAAATCTTTAAATTAATATTTAAGGTTATGTATTTTTATTGTAGATCTTTAAAACACTTACAGTTACCAGTCACTATCAAATGAGGTTTCCTGTTAGTTTTTAATTAAAATATCTATTTTCCATCTTTAAGGTGAAAAAGTGATGCAGGCAAAATTGCACAAATTTAAATGCACGAGTTGACGTGTCTTGGTGTGTACACATATCCATGAAACATCACCACACTCAAGATGATAAATCTGTCACGCCAAGGTTTTTTGTGTCCCTTGATATTCTTTCCTTGAACTATTTATCCCCAACCTCACCCCCTTCCCAGACAAACACCGATATGGTTTGTCTCTATGTCTCCACCCAAATCTCATTTTGTAATCCCCACGTGTTGAGGGAGGCATCTGAAGCGGGGAGGTGTCTGAAGGGGGGAGGAGATTGGAGCATGAGGGCAAATTTCCTCCTTGCTGTTCTTGTGATAATGGGTAAGATCTCACGAGATCTGATGGTTTAGAAGTGTGTGGCACCTCCCCTTTACTCTCTCTCCTGGTCTGCCATGGTAACATGTACTAGTTTTCCTCTACCTTTCACCATGATGGTAAATTTCCTAAGACCTCCTAACTATGCTTCCCGTACAGGCTGCAGAACCATGAGTGAATTAAAACCTCTTTTCTTCATAAATTACCCAGTCTCAGGTAGTTCTTTACAGCACTGTGAGAATAGACTAATAAAAACATTGAATCTTTCTCGATTACTATAGATTACTTTGCATTTTTTTTTTTTAGCATTTTTGTGAATAGAATCTAGTAAGTGCTAATTTTGATCTGGCTTTTTGTACTCAGTGTAATAATTTTGATTAATCTGTTTTCTTCTGTGCATCGGTAGTAGATTCCTTTTTATTGCCGAGTTGCATTCTGTTGTAAAGATATATCACAATTCGTTTATCCATTTATCAGCTAGGGAACATTTGAGCTATTTCCAGTTTTTGACTAAAACAGATAAAATTGCTATAAACATACATTTTTTGTGACATTTACTTTCATTTTTCATCATCTTTTTTTCTTTTATTATCGTAAGAGTTCATTGGCTGTGTCATGTGGCAGTTCTATACTGAACTATTGAGAAACTACCTGGTTTCCAAAGCAGTTATTACATTTTACACCCTTCAGCAGTGCATAATATTTCAGTTGCTTCATATCTTTGCCAATACCAGGTATTGCCAATATGTAACTTAGTAAGATTCTATAGCTCATTGTGGTTTTAATTTTCATTTAATACATAAGGGTGTTGAGAATTTTGTCATACATACATTTTTTATGAATAGCTTCTTCAGAAAAAATTTAATTTTCTTGCTCATTCCTAAAATTAAGTGTTTTTCTTCTCCTATTATTGGTGGAAGAATTCTTTATCCTTTTGAAATAATATATTTTGTTGGGTATATGGTTTGAAAAAGATTCCCCATTCTGTGGGGAATCTTTTCACTTTTATAATGATGCTTTCCAATAAACAAGTTTATGAAATATTTGAATGATTTTTGTTGCCTATAGTTAGTGGTTTTTATATACAATTAAAAAGTTTAGCCAAAAAAAGCAAGCAAAATTGTATTCTGTTTTCTTTGAAAATTTGATTTTTTTAGTTCTTAAATTTAGTTTTATAATTTATTTTGAGTGACTTCTAGTTTGTGATGTGACATAAGGATTTATTTTGTCTATGCATATTCATTTGTGCCAGTATCATTTGTTGGAAAGATTGCTCCTTCATCGTTGTATAGCCTTCACACTTTTGTCAAAATCAACTGACCTTATTTGATATTTTATGATTCTCTAGTCTCTTCAATTATTTTATATGTCTATCTTCATGTACATACCACACTTTTATTACTGTAGTTTTGTAATGTTTTAAAATTAGATGTTAATTCTTCAGCTTTTCATTTTTTAAAAAATATAGCTTTGACTATTTTATATACTCTTTATTTCCATGTAATTTTATAGTCAGGTTGTTGGTTTTTGCTGAAAAGCCTCCTGAGGTTTTATTTGGAATTGTATCTATCCATAGATTAATTTTGGTAGAATTGATACCTTAATAATATTGAGTCCTTTCTTTCCTGAACATAATTTACTTCTCCATTTATTTCTTCCTTAATTTCCCTCATAAAATTTGGTCTTTGTACTGCACAATTTTTACCTATCATTGGTCAGATTTGTCCTAATATATTTCATATTTTTGTTGCTATTGTAAACATTCTTTGTGCTCTTGTTATTTTTTAAAAATTTAATTTCTAGTTGTTTGTTGATAGTTTATAGAAATCAATTGACATTTGTACTGAGATTATATTCTGTGCTCTTGCAGAATTTATAAGTTCTAGTAGCTTTTAATTTTTCTTTTCTTCTGTAGATTTGTTGGAATGATAGCATTTATTTTCAAATAAAAACATTTTTGCTTAATTTTGAATCCATATGCTTTTCATGTCCTTTTTCACTGCCTTATTATTACACTATCAAACCTTTTGTACTGTAGTTTTTTTGTTTTTTTTTTTTTTTTTGAGATAGAGTCTCACTCTGAAGTCCAGGCTGGAATGAAGTGGCGTGATCTCAGCTCACTGCAACCTTCATCTCCCGGCTCCCAGTTCAAGCAATTTTTCTGCCGTAGCCTTCCAAGTAGCTGGGATTTCAGGCATGTGCCACTGTTCCCAGCTAATATTTTTTTTTTTTGTATTTTTAGTAGAGACAGGGTTTCACCATGCTGAACTAGTCTTGAACTCCTGACCTCATGATCCGCCCACCTTTGGCCTCCCAAGGTGCTGGGAATACAGGCTTGATCCACCCCCAGCAGCCTGTATAACTTTTTGTGGTGTTGAATACACAAGATGAGAGCAAATGCTTTCTTCTCAGTTATAGGTAGAATCAAGTTTTTCGACTTCAAGTATAATCATTGCTAAAGTCTTGCACTGATGTCTTTTAACAAGTTAAGTTTCCTTCTAAGTTTGCTGACATTTTATATCAGTAATGGATGTTGATATATTAAAATCATCTTTATATTTATTACTTGAGAATGATTATAAAATATTTTAACTGTATTTACTTATTTTTATAATCAAAACTTATTAAAATGTTTGTTTATATTCTTTTGTGTATAATTAACTTGGTACATCTTTTTGAAAAGTAGTGAGTTGGAGGAGTTATCTAGTCTAAACCATATAGTTAGAGATTAGGATTGTGATTTCCAGTTTGTTTAAATGACTGTCTCAAGGCCATTCAAAAATAAAAAGTAAATATACAGAATTTTCTTCTTTCTTCATTTCCTCCCTTCATTAAAATATGTTAGTAGTTTTGAATTACATATTTAATCTATTTACTAAGCTACATTTCATATTCAATGGGAAAATATGAAAAGATCTTTGGGAAGTAAATAATGTAATACAAAAGCATTTTAATGGGTGGGAAATAATTTTTCTTTTAAACATTACACTGAATAAGAGCATTTTTGTAAATGTCAATTTTGTGAGTACTAATTGGATTTTTTAGTAAAAAAACTAAAGTAAAATTTAGATGCAAAAAATGTAGCCCCAAATAGAAAATTTCTTTACAAATGGAAATAAAATATTTTTAAAGCAGTTCTAGTTTTTATAATTTACAATTGAGACAGGTAAAATACATGCTACATTGAAGCAATATTGTAGTATCAAAGTAAAGCATGAGCTTAATGTCCAGACAGCTGTAATCAAGTTTCACAGGCTGACACTAATGCCTTCTGAAGCCTTGGACAACATGTCTCTTATCTCTGGGCCTTAATTTTTTAAATTATTTTAATACTGATGTCAATGTAAGCGGTGTTTTGGTTCAAATTGTTTGTAACATCTAATTAGACAGCTTAAGAATATACATTAATGTCTCCCTCAAATCAATGCAGTTGTTTTATTATCCATTAGCTAAATTCCTTTTGGTTCTTTGAGTCTAAATGGAACAACAACAAAAACAAAAAACAAAAAAATAAAACAAAAAATACTTGAACAAACTGTGTTTCCCCTCTGTCACACCACAACAATCAACGCAAGAGACCTCTGTGACCAACTGTCTGGGGGCTTTTCCCCGTGCACCAAGATAGCCAGCAATTCTGTGAACCCACCAGCCAGGTATCTTCCAACTCAATTCATTTCTGACACTTCCTACCTGGAGACAGCGGCAGAGCTCCCAGGTTGAAGACTCATTCCCTAACATTGGCCCCCAACTTTCCATTGCCAGTCACAAGCCCCATGTTGTTTTAACTTATGGGCTATAAATCAGGGTTCCCATAATCCTCTTTTAGGATTTAATTAATTTGCTCAAAAAGCTCACATAATTTAGGGAAAAACTTATTTAATGCTTATCAGTTTACTATAGGGGATATTACAAAGTATGCAGATGAAGAGATGCATAGGGTAAGGCATGGGGAAGGTGCATGAAGCTTCTATGACTTCCTCAGCACACCTCTCCCCAGGAACCTTCAGTGTTTTACCATCCATAAGCTCCCTGAACTCTGTGCTTTTGAGTGTTTATGTAGACTTCATTATTGAGTCATGATTGATTAAGCATTGGCATTTGGTGATCAACTTGAGCTTTAGCCTCTCTTCTTCTCCCCAGAGGCTTTTCCTTGACAGGTAGTTAGTCTATCAAAATTAAACCTAGATAAATGAAGCTAAATACATAATTTTAAAAATCAGGAGGTTATCCTGTTTTCCATTATCATCTAAGATCAGTTAGCTGAGTTCTAATTGAATCACTTAATGCCAGGCATGTTTTAATTAAGAAAATTTTACATTTTATTTGGAATTTATCATCTGTATAGTATAAATATTTTCATTTGTTATTAATGCATGTATAACTTCAGTAAAAAATATCAGAAGATATTTTTAAACTACTGGTTTATGAACACTTAAGCGATTGCAGTTAGTTTGTGCTTACCTTTAACTAAATGTAGAGTCTCCCCAGTATACTATGTAATAAAGTGAGAATTTACACAGTATTACGTATTGATTCTTATAAAGAGGGCAGGTTATAAATTACTTTTTTCTTAAAACTATGTTATTTTCAAATAGGATAGATTATTCAAAACAACTTTATAAAAGAAGATAGAGACGAAGAGAACAAAAAAAGAAGAGGAAAAAGAAGATCAGCGTAATGTGAGAGAGAAAACTGTTCAGGGGCTGCTCTATTTCTTGTTCAGGAATCATAGAGGTCAAACGTCTACAATTGTTAAAGTGGAGTTCTCTCACTCAGTTTATTAGGTGAGGATGTGTGACTTTATTTATGATATTTAACATATTTTAAAGTTTAAAATTGAATCCTATCCCAATATTTGTAACCACACACTTGATTACAGAGTGTTATTTTCTTACAATTACCAAAATGAATGTTTAATGCTATATGACTCTTTAGAAGATAGTTTACTGTGTCATCTAGCTCACTGTTTTATCACCATTTTGTATGAATAAAAACTCAAATTATTAAGTTTTCTTGCTTAAGAAAATGTGGTATTATTACATAAATTTACTTTAAATTTGAATGTAGAGTGATAAAATGAAGCTCCCCAAACAGCTATTTAATGAAGTGAATCTACCACTTAAGAAGCAGTTTTGGCTCTATTAATGCCATCCAACAGATTTTGCACGACATAAAATACAAATATTTTATTGCCTTTCTAAACCTTGTAGATGATATTTTAGTATGGGATAATCAAATGTAACTGAAAAAGTGACTTCCCATTGCCCTCCGGGAGAAAACAGAAATAAGACTGATCATGCAAATGAATTTTCTCTTTTTCTCTGGTATGTAGCTTGGGAACTGTTATTTTGAGAGATCCTTTAATATTTCTAGAGAGCCAGGTGAGGGGGCTGCATAATCTGAAGCGGGAGAATCAGAAAATCTGTCCTGCAGATTAGAGGCTGTTAAAAACAGATTCCTCTGTATAGGGTTAAATTGCACTTGTGGGAGATGTCTCTGGATATGTGAGTTTGCATGTGTATCTAGGGTGTGTGCGTGTGGGTGTGGGTGTATGCTGAATTAAACTGCTGCTCCTAGAAGTTGTAAATAATAAAGAATCATATCTGTACCTCAAATTAATGAGCAAGACTCTAAGTAACTTGGATTTGCCACATCCGTATTTACCCTGGATGATCTGTGAAATGTAGATTGCCAAATGTTGAGTGAAGATTTACAAAATGGATCTCAGAAGAATGAGGAAATGTCCCAGAGAGACTTCAACTGGAAAACAGGAAGAGCAAGGAAGGGTAATGACCAGAGAAAGCCATGAAAGAATGTATTGTTGACTCTGGGTACTTTGGCTTTGGTTTATGGGAATGTCAAATTTAAAGTTCTGATTTTTGCTTTTTCTATTTCTATGTATAGTTCCCTTTAGTAAACCTAACCTTTTATCAATATCTGACATGTCCATAAAGCAGTGTGGTTTAGCTTTATGGAAAATGAGGAAAATTGAGAGGAAAAGGAAATAAAATCTGGCCTACAGTCAATCATTGTGGTCTGGTACTGGGGAATATATATGAGACATTAGTGATGAGCTGAAAAGAAAATTTGATCCTATAAAATCGAGCCGAAATACTAGGAAGGATCATATAATGTGGGGAAGAAGATCACATAGGTGATCTTCTTTAAATCAGCTATGCTACTTTATAACTTTATTCTGCAACAATAACATATATTTCAATATATATATTAATTTTAATTTACTACATTTTGTGCCCATTTCTCACCAGCTGAGCACAAGTATGAAGAAGCTCTTGAGCATTATTTTTGGCATATTTCATATTAAATTAAAAGGGTGAAGGAAAATTAACAATCAAATACAGTTTAACTTCCAAATAAGCAAAATCTATGTATGTAAATTATTTCCAAACTGAGAAATACCATCAACTTTCAATCCCTTATGTTGGATAACTTCCACTGTTGACCCCTATTTATGTGTAGATTTTAGAGATAAGGGAAAAAAAGGAGGGAAGGGAGCAATTTTCAGCCCTTTCTGAGTTAACTACTAAATAATAAGATTTATAACTTAAATTTTTTTAAATGGTCATATGTGTATTCAATGTCACCATTCTTACTCATTTTGAGAATTAAAAGATTAAGACCAGCGCTCTTCAGGATTTTAAGGCTTTTGAAGATAGAATGAGCAGGGTGATCATGTAAATTAAGACCATGTGTAAAAATAAGGACATTGATTTGTTACTGTTTTTTTTCTGAGTGATTATATATACAATAGCTTAAAGAGGATGGTTGTCTGATGATAATTATGTTACACATTTTCTCTTCTTGCACTGAGTAGGAATAGATATTATTTTATGATTAATAAACTACATTTTCTGAGCAACACTTATTTTCTTCAGAGTGTCATTTTACCTGAAGAAAATAAAATGGAGATGGCTCATTAAACAAAGTTCTTGTGATGAGAAGTAGCCATTAACCTATAAATAATCCTAACAATGCATCATCTTATGGTGCTGGCTTAAGAAGCATAGAAAGCCCTTCCAATACACATGATTTGGCTCAATAATTGTAAAATAATAGCTCATCATATAATTAGTAATCATTTTTCTCAGTGACAAAATAAGAAGATCAAGAACGGTCATAGAGAAAGGAAGTTCATTATTCTTTCAGATAAAACACTAAAAAAGCAATTGAAAAAATGCATTATACAAATAAGAGTAAAATAAAAAGCAGAAACGCTGACATTGAAAATGACCCAGATACAAAGATAATTAATAAAATAAACTGTGATCAAACTGTAG
Organism: Cacajao melanocephalus; assembly: GCA_963573385.1. Classification (NCBI taxonomy): domain Eukaryota; kingdom Metazoa; phylum Chordata; class Mammalia; order Primates; family Pitheciidae; genus Cacajao; species Cacajao melanocephalus. The sequence goes on from CAUYLG010016361.1 coordinate 16,093, forward strand.
CTTGAATTATGTCAAAGCTTTTCGAAATAAATAAAGATAGAGAGGAGACACCTAGCTGAAAGGTAACAACATTAATTGGTGCAGATCAAACTCAAATAACAAGGCTTCACATACTTGGAAAATTGCACGGGAAAACAAAACTGTTTGGCTAAACAAAATATTAGACTACAAAATAAACCTTTCATTATTCACATATTTTTTGATAATACTTAAAAGTATTTCCACTGTTTCTTCTAGCTGTTCTCACCTATTTCCATATTTTGGTTAAACCACTTTCACAATTCTTTAATTATACTGACTGATCAAGTTCTTTTCAAGTACTCTATTATTGCTAAAATTTACAAAGAAAAATATTCTTGGCCAAGTTTTTTATAAGACAGTATTTGTGAAGAAAAACTCCAACAATTGTTTCGTCTTATTTTTGTACACATAATTCATGTTTCAGTTATTAAAAATATGTCTGATGTGACTACTTGTATTATGTGTTTAACCATATCCCTCCCCAAATTCATATGTTGAAATTCGAATTCCCAATATTTTAGAAGGTGACCTTACTTGAAACAGTGTTGTTGAAAAAGTAATTAGTTAAGTTGAAGTCATTAAGGTGGTGGGCCTAAATCCAATATAACTGATTTCCTTATAAAAAGGGGAAATTTGGACACAGAAACTTGACACATGTATCAGGAGAATGCCAGGGAGCATGAAGATGGCAACCTACGAGCCAAGGAAAGATGCCTGGAGCAGATCCTTCACTCAGCCCTCAGAAGGAACCCACCTTTATTTTGAATTTCTAGACTCTAGAGTTGTAAGATAATAAATTACTGTTGTTTATGCCACCCAGTCTGTGGGACATTGTTATGGCACAACTCTAGCAAATTAATATAATTTGCTTATGTCTCTTTATCACTAAAATGTTCCACAATTTTAGAACATTTGTAGAACCACACATTTTCTACACACTGAATCAAATATTTGTAGAAAGTTGTCTTCTATGGGGATTAGTTGTATATAGCAGAAGGCAAGAACTGGGGACTCCTTGGTGCCCAGGGCAACTCCAGGAATACACCAGAATGAGAACCCAAAGGCAAAGGTAAACACCCTAGATCTGGCCAAAAGTAAGATGTCTAGTGAACAGTTCAGAAAGGGCAGGAATGGCAGTAGACTGAAATATGTAAAAGGTATCTCTGTTTTGTGGTATCTAGCAATATCTAGCAAGCTTAAAACATCAGTAGCCAGATGAATACACTTGTTTTTAAAATTGGGCATAAATGGACTCCATAGGAGTAAAAAAAAAAATTGTTGAGATAACATATTTTTTTTCTGTAGACTATTCTAAGACATAAAGCATCCTTATATTTAAATTCAAAAGATAATTTGAGTATAAATAATCCAAGATAGTAATTCATATGTTCAAAATAGTATAGTATCACTTTATTTATTTGTTTATTGAGAGGAAATTTTGCTCTTGTTGCCCAGGTTGGAGGGCAATGGCATGATCTCGGCTCACCGCAACCTCTGCCTCCCTAGTTCAAGCAAGTCTCCTACCTGAGCCTTCCCAGTGACTGGGAGTACAGACCTGTGCTACCATGCCCTGCTAAGTTTTGTATTATTAGTAGAAATGAGGTTTCACCATGGTGGGCAGGCTGGTCTTGAACTCCTGATGTCAAGTGATCTGCCCACCTTACTCTCCCAAAGTGCTAGGATTACAGGCGTGAGCCACCAGGCCCAGCCTACAATAGTATAGTATTGCTTTTAGTATTTGATTGATGATATTCTAATTGTTTATGAAGGTTTAAGAAGAATTTTTGTATACTACCTAATTTGAGTAATGTATTTTTATGAGATTAGTATATTGGACCCTATTTCAACCTCCATGTTATGGAAGAAAAAAAGCAAAGCAAGTCTCCAAACAAAACATGATTCTTCAAGAAATAAACCCTTCAAAGAAAGAATGGTGAGAAGCACAGTTGAGACAAAAATATGTCTCTTGTGTTGAATTTCCATGATATTTATACTACATCACATTGTATTGACACATGGTAAACCTGTATCTGTACAATAATTTTCATAGGTATTGAATAAACATTAAGTTTTACATTTATAAATTTGATATATTCTGGAATTCAGTGATTGATTATTGTTTCATTCATAAAATACTCATTTGGATTATATTATGTACCCAGACAGTGTATGTCTTAGTCTGTTGGGCTGCTGTAACAAAACACCACAAATGGGGAAGCTTATAAAGAACAGAAATTTATTTCCCAAAATTCTGGAGGCTGGAAATTCCAAGATCAAAGTCCTGACATATTCAGTGTCTGGTACAGGCCCACTTCCTGGTTTAGATGTTCCTTCTCAGTATCTTCTCACATAACAGAGGCAAAGCAGCTCTCTGGGACTTCCTTAATAAAGATACTAATCCCATTCATGAGGGTTCTGCCTCATGATCTAATCACCTTCCAAAAGCCCTGCCTCCTATTGTCATCACACTGATGATCAAGTTTCAACATATGAATCTGGTGGAGACAAACACATTCAGGCCATAGCAGGGAGGTAGGAAGAATAATGACCCCCACCAGAAGATGTCCTCATTGAATCCCAGAATCTTTGTAATGGCAGTTACATGGCAAAGGGGAATTAAACTTACCAGATAGAATTAACACTAATTAAGTGACCTTCAGATGGAGAGATTATTCTGGATTATTTAGATTGGTCAAATGTAATCATAAGTGTCCTTATAAGTGGAAGAGAGCAGTGGGAGGAAAAGAACCAGAAAGATAGTGATTTTAGGAATACCTGGCAAAATGTTACTGGTTTTAAAAGTAGAGGGTTGAGCCAAATAATTCTGGGGTGGCCTCTAGAAGCTGAAAAAAGAAAGAATAAAAACTCTTCTCTGGGACTTCCCAAGGGAATGCAGCCCTGGTACTGACTCCTTGATTTTTTCCCAGGAAGACCTGTGTCTTATTTCTAATTTAAAGTCCTCTAAGTTACTAACTTTGTGTTGTTTTAAGCCAAGGTAGAAATTTATTATGGCAGCAACTGAGTGTGAATACAGATTGCATTCCAGATCAAAGGACTACTCCAACCTAATGAAGAATGCAGCAAAATACACAGAAAATTACAAAAGACTGTGGTAAGTGACAGAGTGGAGAAGTATGATTTTTTTAATAAGAATATCTAAAAAGTCCATTAAATGCAGCCTAGAGACTGGAAAGGAAGTGAAACCGGAAGGAAGAGTGTGTCTTATGAAAAGTGTGAGTTAGTGTTATGACTTAAGGTGAGTAAACAGCAGGTACAAAGACCAAAAAGCAAGAAGGAATGTGGTGTTTTTGGATAATAGGCCAAAATGTTAATTTTTTAATTTGTGAGTAAAAAAAAAAAAAAAAAAAAAAACAATGCAAAACAAAGTAACTGGGTAAATAAATAAAGTACTAGTTATTTGAGAGAGAAACTTTTTTGGGAGGGTGCACTTGATATCCCAAGGAAACTGAAGGATCATTGAAATGATTTCAGGTTGAGCTTTGCATTTTAGAAAGGATATCTTGGGGATCTGTAAAGGGACTGGATTAAGAGTCAACGAAAATGAATGCAGCGGGATCATGCACAAATCTGCATTGTCATCTAGAAATGATGGTGGGCTCACCTATGAGGACTCATATTGAGGACAAAGAGAAGGAACCACTTTTTCAATTGCTTAGGGAAAAGATTCAAGATGTATTTTTCATTCCTCCAGAAATGAAGGCAAGGGAGAGAATTTTTAAAAATTTTACTATTGCTATAGCAACTGGGTATAGGGTAATGTAATGCTCTCAATTAGAAACACAGAATAGGAGTAGTCTTCAACATGTGGCAAACTGAATTTAGGTTTAAACAAATGGCAGTGAAGCACCAGAAGAGAATCCAAGGGAGTGTCCAGTGGGCCAAGGCTGGGTTGTAGAGACTGACAGATGAGAATAATAAACTTCGCAAGTTTTCACCATGAAAAATTACACCGTTGTATCTGCAGTCATATTTTAGCTGAAACCTATTTCAAATATCCTAAAATATCCTAATGGTGTTTTTGCAGAAATAGAAAAAATAAAAATAAAAGCCAATGGCCATCTTCTTGGGCAGATGACCAAAAAGTATGTTAAAAGAATATATTGGGCCGGGTGCTGTGGCACACACCTGTAATCCCAACACTTTGGGAGGCCGAGGGGGGCGGATCACAAGGTCAAGGGATTGAGACCATCCTGGCCAACATGGTGAAACCCTGTCTCTACTAAAACTACAAAAATTAGCTGGGCGTGGTGGCATGTGCCTGTAGTCCCAGCTATTTGGGATGCTGAGGCGGGAGAATGGCTTGAACCCTGGAAGTGGAGGTTGCAGTGAGCCAAGGTCATGCCACTGTACTCCAGCTTGGCAACAGTGGGAGACTCCATCTCAATAAAAGAAAAAAATAAATATATTGATATATCTTTAAGTATATAAAATGAAGATATTTAGATATTTGCATATCTTTGAAAAACTGTCTTTTCAAGTACTTTGCCAATTTTTATATTAACCTGTTATTATGCAGATGATTTGCAGTTTTCTACCGTTCCTTGAGTAGTCTTTTGACTCTATTGATAGTGTTCTTTGATGCATGGAAGTTTTTAATTTTGATGAAATCTAATGCATCTGTATATTCTTTTGTTACCTGTGTTTTTGTTGTTACAGCCCATAAAACATTACCAAATCCGATGTTGTGAAGAGTTCCTCCTGTTTTCTCCTGAGTTTTATAGTTTCAGCTCTTACTTTTGGGCCATTGATCTATTTTTGAGGGTTTTGTTTTTTGTTCTGGGGGCAAATGGATATTTGGTTATCCCAGCACTAGTTGCTGAAAAGACTACTCTTTCCTCATCGAATGGTTTTGGAACTCTTTTGAAAATTATTAGACAATTTATAGGAAGGTTTACTTCTAGAATCTCTTTTCTACTCCATTTCATTGGTTTACATGTGTTTTAGTGCCAGTACCATACCGTTTTGATTTCAGTGGCTCTGTACTAAATTTTAAAATAAGGAAGAATGAGATCTTCTCCACCTTTGCTTTTCTTTTATTAAGATTGTTTTGGCTACTTAGGATTTCCTGAGATTCCATATGAACTTTTTTTTTTATATTTCTGAAAAACACTATTAGGATATTGATAGGGATTACATTTAATCTGTAGAATACTTTGAATAATATTGACATTTTAACAATATTAAGTCTTGCAGATATATTTCAAATCTGCCAAATTTGCACTTCTTTCTCCATAAACTGCTTACAAATAAAAAAATTGGCATAGATCAGAAATGCTTACAAATTTAAAAATAATATAAATACATTTTGGTTATAAAATTATATATTCACAGATCATTTTAAGCTGAGAGATGAGTATAATAAGCTTCACAAGTTTTCAACAGGAAGAATTATGCAGTTGCATCTGTGATCGTGTTTTAGCTGAAACCTATTTCAAACAAAATGTAGCAGAATTTTTAGATTCAAATATGCTTACACTCTTCCTTCTAGTAGAATTCAATATGTGAGTTTACTTGCTAGATTGCTGACAAGTTCAGAAACATTTAATCAGTTATGCTCCATGAGTTGCAAATTCTAACACTATTATAAGAACATGAAAAATATAAGGTGTTTTTTTTAATCATCCTATTTTTTCAAAGATAGATGCTTTGTACACACTACAGACAAGAATACTGAAAGTGTGCATTGCCAGGGATGAATAAGAAATGAGCACATCACTATGACAACTTTTTGGGACAGTAACACTCTCTGAGGCCTCTGTCCAGCTAACTTAAGAAATCTATCTGCACCATAAATTTATGAATATGATTTAATTATGCATTCAACTCCTATATATAGATTTCAGGGCCCAGTGAACTGGTAAAGTCAAAGCTGAGATGAGTTGTACCTTCCCCACGTTGTTATAATGTTGGATTATATTTTCTATAACTTGTTATAAAATGGCTTAGCAGCAATAGTGGTACACATCTTTCCCTAATTTTATGTCTATACATTTATGAAGGTGTGGTAAATGAGAAAGCCAAGTCTTATACCTAATTCTACCATATATAAATATTCATATAATACCACCTGGCAGCAGAAGCAGTTTCTGTTGGGGATGTGACAAGGAATTCATCCACTGCTAACTATCTAAAGTCCCTGATAGTCACTGAAAGGAACTTAATGGCTCTTAACGATCAAATTGGCATAAATCAGTTCTCAACACCCTGAAATCATTTCTCAGCTAAAGTCAGAAGAAAAGCCTCATAAAATTGTTCAGAAACTTTTTTTGGCTTAAACTTTTAGAATTATATTATCATGCAAATGTGAAGACAATTTCTGAACTGATATTTTGTTTCTGTGGTGACAGTTACATAATACGGAGCTAAATTTTAATGCTTTCAGGTATTAGTCATTTTTCAGTCGCTGTCTATGCATTGAAAAATGATAAAAGGCCACATAATACAAATTTAAAAATGAGTTTTAGGAATAGGAAATCTCAGATCAATTCATTCTGCTTTATCAGATCAAGAAGTAAAAGTGAACAGTTTCTGGAGAAAAAAAATACTTTCCTAAAAAGGCCAATAAAAAAAAAAAAACAGTGACAATATAGCCTGGCTTTGGGGGAATAATCTTGATTGAAGCTGATAAATCCCACTATCTCCATAAAGTATGAAAATTGCCTTTAAAAATTCTAACATTTCAGCAAGTAATAACTTAATGAGTTCGTTTGAAATCAACATTTAAAACAGTTAATATACCCCAAAGAATTAGAAAACACAGATGAAAGAGACAGTGTGCTCTCATATGAAAATCTTTTACTGGCATTGTTTATTTTGCACAATTGTAACTATATATGAAAATGTGCTACTTTCTTAGATATAAACACCAGAAACACAGTGCTAATACAAAATCCTTTTCTAATGTGATATTAGGATAAATTTGTTTAATATAGGGTGATAACAACAGTGCAATATATAGGCAGTGGTGTGTGTAGCATTTTCACCTGTTGTTTAAACATATTTAAAAGGCGTTAAAATATTTAATTACATATTTTGGTTGAATGTAAAATGTCTACAAAGAGCAGGAAAATAATCTAGACTTTTAATGGAACTCCACAATAATAATATTCTTTCTATAGGAAATGTGTCAAACTATAAACAAACAAACAAAAACAAAAAAAAAAACCCAAAACTCACTCGTACCAATAAGATAAATTCCTGATCTTAGAAGTGTTACCACTTCATATATCCTAGCAAAGATGAAATCATAAAGAAAGCTGAGGCGTTACCTATGTCATTTTCAGCATGCTAATATAGATAGTTCTTATAAAATATAATTATAATAAAATGAATTACGTCAATGGAAATATGAGTTGTACCTACACCATTAAACATGACTACGGGTTTGAATATTTAGTTTGCTCAGCTAACTTTGATATTCTTTCAATCTAAGTTTTTCATCAGTAAGAAAAAAATGTTAAATTTTAACTTTAAAACTTTTGACAAGTTCAATTTTTTATCCTTGAGTAGCTCAAAAAGCTTTTAACAAATTCATCAGAAATTATTTTATATACCAAAATCTATCCCATCACATATATAAATTATTTCTGCTATAACACATTGCTGAATAACATTTCTGGAGATAGTGTGAATTTTTTTTTTTTAATTTGAAGTTTGACAAAGTAAGAATTGTCACCAATTTATTTAGATGTCGTCTCCAAAGTCACAACCAACTTGTTGACAGGATTATTACTAACTTTGAATTTATTTTGGATTGCACAATGTAAATATTCTAAAACTCTTTTCTAGAAATTGTTAGCCATCTCCATCACCAATTGTGTTGGATCTTTTCTCCTAAATATTCCTTCAATCCGTAACTTCTTATTTACCCAATTGCCCTTGTTCAATCCCTCAAAACTTATCACTTAGAGAATTGCAGCCTGAGTTAGTAGTGCCCTGGTGAATGTTTCTAAGCCATCTCTCTAAGCTGTGGTGGTAATGTGTTGGGGTAAGGGAGTTGACTGTAGCGTTTTACAATATCTGTGCTGTAAAGATTTCCACCATGGGCCAATTTCAGGTTACCAATGTGACATCAACATGATAGCAGAGTTCTTGAAAATGTAATCAGTAACCCCAAAATGCCACTGACTGCACTGATCTACAGTTGTTTCTGCTTCTCATCTTATTTGTTAAGGCATTTTGCACTCAGTTCCATAAATGATCTCTCAAATGTAAATGACAATCCCTGTATCACTGTCAGTGTCTTCCCTATACCTACATGAATTATCCAGTTTCTCATTATTGTGTTCACTAAGTTTCGAGCTCTAGTCCCTCCCACCTGAGCCTCTTTTTTCACTAATTTCTAGCTGGCACTTTGTCTCCCTTAGTCCCCCAAATGCTTGCAATTTCCCACACTTTACGCTTTGCTGATAGGCTTCCCTTAGCAGAAAAGAACCTGGCTTCTTGGACTTTGTCCCCAAGGACTCTTATTCAGGGGCATATGTAATTCAAAAGTTATCTCTGCTTAGAATCCATCCCTGTGGGTTGTCCTTTTTCATTGTCCCTTGAGCTACTATATTGAAATTGCCTTTTACTGTTTAATTTCCTAAAGAAGAGAAAGGGTTTATTATCCATCTTTATATTTGTAGCAACTAGCCTTAATAATATGCCATAATATGTCATGTAATAAGAACATAACAAATGTTGATTTTAAACTATGAAATTAAATGTGACTTGAAATATTAATTTAAATGGGTAAAATTACAAAAATGGATCATTGCACAACTGATAAATTTTAAACTACAAAATACATAAAATATATCACATTTATTATTATTTGTCTGGCTTTCTTCTTTCTTCAATCTCTCTTTTTCCTTCTCTATTTTCTCTCTGTCTCTCCTCCCCCACACCTTTCCAACATAAGCTTGTGTATTTTTTATTTGAAAAGTTTATTTCTTTTGTAATAGACAAGTACAATATACTATATACTAGGACATCTAATTTACTTGTTTATTCAATAAAGTGTTATTATCATTAATGTTAATTAAGCAACATTGAAAAGAACGAGGGTAATTTTGTGATGTTCTCTAGACAGTACCTATAAATGTGCATATCCTTTCAATGTGATTTGTAATCTGCAACTTCTCTAAAGCTTTAAACATCATAGATGCTTTCTGTTTGTCCCAGATGGTCAGTAACAACAAGGCTCTGTTTACTTTACTTGAATGATTAGCAACAAGTTTACTGCAGTTTCCTTCCTTTTTATAGCAACAATTTCCATTAGGAAGAACACGTTTTACAGTGAGTGCACTGCAGGTGATATACAGCACTGAAGCCCTAACAAAATCCTCACTCAGGCAGCTACACGGCACTTAGTGTAGACACTTTGTTTCCATTTTTGTTGATGTTTATTTAACTTCAATCTATTTTTAATTGTCACCTAAGGATATAACAAATATATATCGGAAATTCAACATAAATATACTTTATATCAAATAAAAATTATTTACAAATTTACTAAGGGTGACAGCAATGGTAGATGGTGCTAGAAATTTACTCACCCAATAACACTACATAGATAGAGGTAGATTATAAATTACAAAGATAATGTATAAAGAAAATCCTTAAGAAATTAAACTTTTTTATTTAACAGAACAGAATAAAACAATCAAAAGATTGATGAGTACTAAACAGATTATTAGGCATGCATGTAATTAATAGCTAATAATCATCAAACTAATTACTTGTATAAAAGTATAAAGATGGATGTGCATTAACAATTTATTCTGATCCTTGTAAAGATGTTAAAAGCAAATTTGTTACTGTTTTTGAAATGCCTATGAAAGGAATTGCCACAAAAAGTATCACACACTGAATTACTATAAGACTTGTTAGGGCCGGGTGTGGTGGCTCACGCCTGTAATCCCAGCACTTTGGGAGGGTGAGGTGGGCGGATCACTAGAGGTCAGGTGTTTGAGACCAGCCTGGCCAACATGTTGAAATCCCATTTAAAAAAAAAAAAAAAAAAAGACTTGTTATTTTGCACATAAGTTTTTAAACATAAAAATGTACATATGTACATATATTTATTTTCATTGTAATGACCCTGAAAAAGTATTTTAGCATTTTCCAAACCTTTAAATAATTATTATGTTCCATGTATCATAGTAATTTCCCCAGAGTTCTCAGAGTTAACAATATTCTGGAGCTATTTGTAGAACTTCAAAACATTGAATGTAAAACATTAATCCGTGTGGTATATAAGGTTGTACAAGCTTCCTACAAGCTGTTTCACTGTTAATTGCTGGACTGAAATAATGCAAAGGGGAAACACTTTTTTTCTCAGGCAGAACAGTATCTCACATCAAAAGACTTACATGATTGGTGTATTTCTTTCAAGTAAGGAAAAGACATTAGTCACTAAAATAAGATTATTTTAAAAATTAGAACAACTGTTTTTAAGGTACTAACTATGGACAAAAGATTTATAATTTCAATGACCATCAATAAGAGCATTTGAAAAACATTTATAGATGGTGGCATTAAATATATGTTATTGAACTGGGCAAAGGACATTAAGAAACGTTTCTCAGAAAAAGACATACAAGTGGCAAAAAAATAAATACATGAAAAAATGTCTAACATCACTAAGCATCAGATAAATGCCTATTAAAACCACAATGAAATATCATCTTACAGCAATCAGAATGGCTATTACTAAAAAGTCAAAAAAACAACAGTTGTTGGCATAGATGCAGAGAAAAGGGAACACTTACACAGTGTTGGTGGGGATGTAAATTAGTTCAGCCACTATGGAAAGCAGTATGGAGATACTTCAAAGAACTAAAAATAGAACTACCATTCCACCCATCAATCCTACTGCTGGGTATCTCTCTACCCAATAGAAAGGAAATCACATATAAAAAAGACACCTGCATTCTTATGTTTATTGCAGCACTATTCACAGTAGCAAAGTCATGAGTCAACCTAAGTGTCCTCCAATGGTTGACTGGATTTAAAACAATATGATACATGTGCACCATGAAATACTATGATGTATTTCATTAAAAAGAATGAAATAAAGTCCTTTGCAGCAATATGGAAGGAGCTGGATGCCATTATTCTAAGCAAACTAACACAGAAGCAGAAAACCAAGTATCACATGTTCTCATTTACAAGAGGGAGTTAAACAATGGGTACACATGGACATAAAGAGAAAGATAGACTCTGGGGACTCTAATAAAAGGGAGGATGGGAGGAGAGTGAGAGTTGAAAAACTACTTATTTGGTAAAATCTTCCCTTTGGGTGACGGGTACACTAGAAGCCCAATCCCCACCATTACATCATACACCCATGTGACAAATACAAAACACATCTCTGAATCTAAAAAATACAATATGATAAATAGATTTAATGTAACCCTTTCTAAAATAAATATTCTATTTATGTTGAGAATATGTATAAATAAGCTTGTTCCTTAGATGAAATTATATTCATTTTAGTGTATAATTTTCTGAATTTCTGAAAAAATAAATATTAATACAAAGTTACACCATGCTATTTTTGTAAAAATGGAATTTGCACTTAAATTCATATTTAAAATAATTGGAATAAAATTTTAGATGGAGAACTTGTTATTCATTGACACTCTAATGTTACACTGTCCAAAAGGGTAGCCAGTAATTAACTACATGTGGCTACTGAACATTTGGCTTACCCAAATTGAGATATCCTGTACTGTAATAATGTAAAATATACACCTGATTTAAAAGACTTGGTAAGAAAAAAGAATGAATAATATGCACTTAATGCTCATATTGATATAATAATAATATTTTGGACATGTTCAAGTAAATAAAATGTTATTAAAATCAATTTTGCCTGTTTTCCTTTTTTTAATGGGACTGCTAGAAAATTTCAAATTATTAGGATGGCCAGCATTTTTTGTTTGTATTATGTTTCAATAGACAATGTTTCACTAAGGATAAAAGTGATAATTTGAGAATGATAATAGAGTATTACCTTTAAAATTTTGAAAATTATACTTTCAAACAATGGCAACCATTAAAAGATGATATTCATTTGTATTTAAAACAATTACTGTATGGTCTCACTTATATTTGGAATCTAAAAAGGTCCATCGCATAGAAACAGAGAGGAGACATATGCTTATCAGAGGCTAGGGTAGGGAAAGGAAAAGGGGAGAATACGAAGAGATAAAAAAGGGATGAAGTTGATTGTGCAAAGTTTTAGTTAAACAGCAGAAATAACTTTTAGTGATCTATTACATTGCATGGTGACCAAAGTTAATAATAACGTATTGTCTATTTCAAAATTCCTAAAATAGGTTTTTAAACAAAAAAGTGGTCATTTGGTGAGGTGACAAATATGTTAAACAGCTTGATTAAATCTTTCTATAATGTATACATATATCAAAACATCACATTATACTCCGTAAATATAAAAAAATTGTCAGTTAAAATTGAAAACAAATTCCAAAAAATATCATTTTAAACTATATTTGTTGATGATATGTTCCCACTATCGAATTAAAAGAAAATTAAAACAAATATTGAGGCAATAAAAGTGGTACAGTTGCATTTTTATAAAATATGTGTGTATGTAGGCCAGGTGCAATGGCTCACATCTGTAATCCTAGCATTTTGGAAGGCTGAGGTGGGCAGATTGCTTGAGTCCCAGAGTTTGAGACAAATCTAGGCAACATAGCAAGACTCAGCCTTTACAAAAAAATAGAAAAATTAGCTGGGTGTGGTGGCACGTGCCTGTAGTACCAGCTACAAGAGGCTGTGGTAGGAGGATCAATTGAACCCAAGGAGATAGAGGCTGCAGTGAGCTATGATAGTGCCACTGCATTCCAGCCTGGGTGAAAGAGTAAGACCCTGTGTGAATAATAATAATAATAATAAAATATGTGTGTATATATGTGTGTGTATATATATATATATATGTTATATACAAAAATACACACATATTTTATTATTATATCACACACACACACACACAAATATATGCCTCAGAATGATTATAACTGAATTGTGAAATTAAAGTTGATCCCTATTTAGTCCCTTATAACTTTTTGTTTGATACTTTTACTAGCACAACACAAAAATCAACATAAGATAAATGGATACAGAATTATGGCAAGCAGAAAAAAAAAACTTAGTAGAATTTTTAGTAATTGAAAATTTGACTTAAATTTTTGTTTAAGTCATTATTGTTGTTTTGATTCATTTCTTCTTCTTTTCCTGTTTTTTATTTAGCAAGACAATGATTTTAACTATTCTTTCTTTAAACACTCAAGTTTTACGCTTTATGTATGTAATTGATGAAATCTACTTCATGTTTCATGTTTTCTTTTGTTATATCCATGAAACTTTATGAAAGTGGTAGTGATGGTAGTGATGATATAAATATACATTTATATTATATATTTATAATATATAAAATAATGTTTAAAATATGCATTTATAATTTATGAAATATATATTTAGAACATATAAATATATATAAACAAACAGCAACAATGTTTTATAAGTATTATACTATCTTCCAAATTATTTAAGTTGTTAGAAATATTAAAATTGTTTAAACATGTATTTATATTTTAAAAATACTTGATTTTACATGTTATAGTGACATTTATTTGATAGATAAATGCCTTTCTGAAAGATCATTTGGCAGAGCAGAATCCAGTAAAGAAACTTTCAGCTGAATAATGTAAATAAAATTCCTCTTCTCCCAGGCTAACCTAGAGAAGGGAGTTCAGAAAATAGCTAGTAATTGAACATGATATATTGCATTCAAATTGCTTTAAATTGTTAAACAATAATTGACTAGTTTAAAATTAAATCCCATCAGTGGAAACAGTTTGGAAATCTGAGATACTTTAAAATGAAGCTAAGGCTTTAGCGCCAGGCTGCGGCAACTCTGTCTAAAGCGTCAGCCCTGGGCAGTGTGTAACTGACAACCTCTGGGGTAAAGCTAAGGAACGGAAGTTGCTAGGGAAATTTGGACAAAATCACAGGGCAGCTGACTCAAGTTGCTCACAGATTTTGGCCATTATGAGGATGCCATCCAGAAAGGCTTGCAGAACCACACACAGGACCATGCAGAGTTCAATTCAAGGAGTTCCTGAGAAATGGTACAAAGCCAATGCCAGTGTCAGTTAAAATTGAAAACAAATTAAACAGTGATTGACAGAAATTATTTGAAAGCCCGAAAACATAATCCTCAGGCAAACCCTCCCTAAGATTACTATAGTGTAATCACTGGAAATAAATTTTAGGTTAGTACACTTAAGATATGACTGACAATACATGGTACAGTATGGAGAATAAGAATGATTGGTCAATTCTCATTTTATTGTACTGCAATTACACTTTGAGTCAGAAGAGGCATTACTCTATCAATATTTGTATGATGAAAAAGCAAATACTTTAAGAAATAAATACAATAAATGTTTCACTTGAACTAATTGTGTCTGCTTTTTGGATTATACATCATCATGTTAGAAGGCAAAATGTACCAATTAGAGATTAGAGTGTGAAGAATGCCAGAATGCCTCAAGGCACAACAGTGGCAACCCATTACGGTAATCTAACCAATGGGGGATTAAGGGACAAAATGAAGGACAGGGTTAATTTACAATGGGAAAAACCTAAGACTTAAAAATATTACAGTTTAAATTTGTATTGCTTCTTTTTCTCTTTTACCATTACAATTGGTGGATACAAATAATTTGCTATGTTTAGGAGCAAAAAACTGTCCTTTTGGAATACATGTCTATAGGCTGGGTCTCAGCAATCATTTTGGACAATCCTTTTCCTAAAAACCCAGATAGCAACCGCAACACAAAGTAGAAAGCAAAGAAATAATGCTGAGTGGTATTTACCAGAAGAGCCAGGGGATAGCTATAAACTTTAACATAAAGAGTTATATAATCATCCCTGGTGCAGGGACTCACTTGTAATCTCAGCACTTTGGGAGGCTCACTTGAAGGCAAGAGTTAGAGACCAGGCTAGGCAATATAGCAAAGTCCCATCACTAATAAAATAAATAAATAAATTATCCAAATGAGGTGGCACACTCTTGTAGTCTTAGCTACTTGGGAAACTGAAGTGGTAGAATTGCATGAGCCCAGGAGCTCAAGGCTGAAGTGAGCTATGATGGTGCCACCACACTTTCAGCGTGGGTGACAAAGGGAGACCTTGTCTCAAAAACAACAACAAAAGGATAATTATACAAACTAAGATGCACATTATTAATTTTGCAATGCTAGTATGTGATAGAAGAATTATTCTCCAAATATGTCAGGTGATTGCTTTGCTGCAAGGTTTTATATTATAATAATCTGTGTATATGGGGTTATTTTATAGTAGCTATAACATTGTCTAAAACAATGATTCCCAAGTCAAAGTAAGTTTAGGATTAGCATTGCTTTTGTGTTTGAATGTAAGGTTTAGTCCGTCAGAGATAATTCATGAGCTCTATGCCAGAGGTGAATTCAGTTGCCCTGGTAAACTTCGTTGTTTTATTTTTTAAATAGCAGAGATACAAAATAATGACACATTATGATGTATAAATCAGTACATTTGAACAAAATAAAGCTGTCTGTGAAACCACTATGCATGTTAAATATAGATAGATTGTCAGATAGATAGATAGATGATAGATGATAGATAGATAGATAGATAGATAGATAGATAGATAGATAGATAGATAGATAGAATATTTCCAGCACCATAGATGAGCTGATGTTTTCATCTCATTCCTTTTCTTTTCTTGCAAAGGTTACCATCATATTAACTTCTAAAACCATAGAGGATTTTAGTTGTTTGTGCTTTTATCTAAATATATTCATACTTGATGGATGCTTCTGTGCTCTGCTTCTTTATCCAACGTTATTGTTTTTCAGTCTCCTTACATCCAACCTCTCCACCATCCACACTTTTGCTTCTGCCCCTACATCTACATTGAAAGTATCATGACCAAAGTCACAAGTAAGTTTCTTACGGCCAAACGTAGTGACCAAGAAAAGTTCACTTTTGGGCCAGGCGCCGTGGCTCACGCCTGTCATCTCAGCACTTTGAGAGGCCAAGGCAGGCAGATCATGAGGTTGGGAGTTCGAGACCAGCCTGGTCAACATGGTGAAATCCCATGTCTACCTAAAATACAAAAATTAGGTGAGCACCTATAATCCCAGCTACTCAGGAGGCTGAGGCAGAAGAATCGCTTGAAATCAGAAGGCGGAGGTTGCAGTGAGCTGAGATCGCACCACTGCACTTCACCGTGGGCGAAAGAGCAAAACTCCCTCTCAAAAAAAAGGAAGAAGAATTCCCTTTTTTTTTTTTTATTGCCTTGTACTCAGCTTTGAAAAATGTTCAATTCTTCCTTAGTAAAATGTCACGGTGGTGCCCTGCTTTGGATACCACCTATTAAAGTGCATTTCAGTTTTAATTCTGGTATGCACTGAACTGTGTGTCCTCCAACTTCACATTAATATTCTAACGCAAATCAATGTGACTATATTTGGAGATAGGGCCTAAAATAACGTTAAATTTTAATGAGGTCATCAGGTGGGTTCTAATCTGATAGGTTTTGTGTCCTTATAAAATGAGACATCAGAGGGCGTTCTCTCTCTTCAGTGACAATGCAGCAAGAAGGCGGACATTTGTTTACAAGCCGGGAAGACAGCCTTCACCAGACACTAAATTGGATGGTACCTTGATCTTAGACTTCCCTGTCTCAAGAACTACAGGAAATGAATTTCTATTGTTGAAGATGCCCATCTACTGTATTTTGCTATGATATCCACTAAGATGGCTCTCAAGTCCTCCACTTCTGCTCGTTCTTTCTGTCTTTTCGTGCTCACCTTGAATGATCCAACCTCCTGGTAGAGATTCAGTTTCTACTTATATATTCCCTATCTTTATTTCTAGATGAGGTCCCCTACTCGAATCACAATATTCTCCAAGCAGAAGTTTTGTATTTTTAAAAAATATATACCAACCTGTCCAAAATTTAACTCAATGTCTTTCTCTAAACTTGTATCTCTCTCTGTGTCCCTCGATTTAATGAACAGAAACATCATTCACCTTAGTAGGCAAGCTAGAAATTTGGGCATTATCCTTGACTCAAATCCTTTCCCTGTCATGTATATTTAATCACTCACCGATTCAGGATAATTTTGTTTATAACTTATTGCACAGGTATGACCACATTCCTGCATTTTTACTATTGCTTCTTTGGTTCTGGCCCCATCATCGCTTTTAGCCTATATTACTGCAACATTCTTAATTTTATTCACTAAACTCTGCTATTTTTCTTAACAAAGGCCTTTAGGTACTAATGATCTAATATCTATGAATGGTAATGTAATATTCATTTTTATTGCTTTAATTATTAGAAGCTTTCAATAAGTAATATTTTAGTGTAGCAGTTCTGCTTTCCCTGGAAAATGAATTTTATTTTCCTCATAATGTCATTATCAAATCTACACTGCATTAAGAAATGTTTCATATAGAGTGATGCCACGCTGAATTTACACATTAATGATTAGGTGATTTTAAATATCTGTTCTTAGTATTTTAGAATTGTGGAATCATAGTTACTTCTCTTAAAGAAAGAAGAACAATAGAGCTATTATATAATTAGTGTTAATATGATGTTCACAGTTGATGCATTATGCTTACAAAAACTTAATTTTTTTTTTTTTGAGATGGAATCTTGCTCTGTCACCCAGGCCGGAGTGCAGTGGCGCAATCTCGGCTAACTACAACCTCGCCTCCCAGGTTTAAACGATTCTAATTTTTGTATTTTTAGTAGAGACAAGGTTTATGCACATTAGAAACATACCTTCTTTTGGATATATGTACATATAAAGAGCATGATTAATAAATGGAAATTTTTAATAGTATAACATTAGAAGTTTAACACACAAGAATACATACACATCTTAAAGTACATATATATATGTATATATGTAGGTACACATACATATGTATATATGTACATACACATATATGTATATATGTGTACGTACATATATTTTTTGGGATCTGCCTCTTAGAACAATTTAATAACACCTCAAAAATCTATCACATTTACCAAAATGTCTCATACAGTTTTAAAAGTTCATAGTCCTCATAAAATTTCACACAGTTTTAAGGTTTAGTACCACAGTCAAAGTAATTTATTATTTAACTCAGGAAATGAAGTACATAGGAAGAATTTTCAAAACAAAGATGCTTTCTCTATGTAGTCAATTATACCATTCTTGGTTATCTACAAATTCTAAATAAAGTAACTAATTTCTAAAAGCAATAAGCATATAACATCACTTCATCATTTCAATTGAGTTTAGTCAAACTAAGTAAATATAGACATTTATTTGAGCATCACTTCTGAAATTAAATGCCTCAATTAGTGTATGATCATCTAGTCTGATGGCAAATCACTTATATTTACTGACAGATTTAAATCAAAAGTACGTTGTTCCATGCAAGTCATATCTAATGTTACAATTTGATTAAATTTGAATTGGAAGAAAATGAAATATGTAGTACTTGCTATATAGTATGACACTATTAACTAATTTTTAATTCTACCAGAAACTTTTGCACTGAAAGATGAACACACTTTACTGAATATACTCATGGCAATGAAATTCCAGGGTGAAGGATGTACACCACCCTACCACCTTAACAGAAGTTTTGGTATTTCCTTTCTCTATTCAAAAGCATGTCACTAAACTTACTATTTATTGGATCCTATTAAATAGCTTTCCAAGTCTGTTAATCAAACAAAGCATGATATGAAATACTTGGTGCATACAACGAGGGTTTATTTTAAATATGCTAATAAAAATCAAATTATATATAATACCAAAACTTATAAAGAAAAATTAAACAATTGACCATTCAGTACCTATGGGAAGGGATTAAAATTATTTGTCTAATCCATAAAGGAAAAAGCCATTTTTGAAAAACATCATATAACTACTGTAATAACATGGCAATAATATAATAATACTTGATAATGTGCTATTTTTTTTAACCATAAGCTTTTTCCTGTTTGCAGATTACCCTGTACTATCTTCCATTTTATACCATGGCAGAAAGAGTGAGAAACTGGAACTCATGAAATCTGTCTACCTTTGTATCCACCAGAAAACAATTAATGGATCATGATAGGTTTCTGACTTCTTCAGCCTTAGTTTACGCCTCTGGATATTCACTTAAAACATTTCTAGTTTTCTGAGCTTCTTTTTATAAATTGTGTGGAGGAATGCATCCTCAATGTGGAAAAAAAATGATTCCTTTTTAGTCTTAATGTATCTGTCATTTTGATCACTGTCTGTCTGAGATGACATATCCCTAGGGGAAAGAAAACCCGTCTTTGTAAGTTGCTTTGACTATCACAACACTCAATACACAAAAGTACATAATACATGATTTTTTAATAGATTGCTTTTCCCATTAGTGTTATACATTTTTTGTTCATGATACCTCAGTATTTTCCAACTTTCTAAAATCATGTCATTTTACAAAGCCTGTCACTAAACTTCACAAAACCCAAGTGGATTTAGTTACCAGGTATTTTTATAGAGGGAGAGAAAGAAATTAATATGTGTTTACAATTCTCATTAAAGTATAAATGTCTTCTCAATAATGAAATACAATCCACACAGGTCAGTTCTGTTATCTCTGAGGGATCATTACATAGTTTGATGCCTAGTTTAAATAAGGATGAAGCACTGAAAATGTAATACTTCACAAGAAATTTGCTTGGTGAGATTACAAAGAATATTAAAATATTTCCTGTGATTGCAGCATTACTTAGAAAAAAAATTTCCACCAAATGATGTTGTGAACATCATTTTATCATTGTTATGGAATAGTTTTGATTAACTAAAAAGAAAAAAAGTAATCTCGTGATTATTGATTGCCAAGCAATTTCATTACCCAACTAACATCTCTTTATGACTATTAAAAATGTTGATCTTTTGTATTATACATGAATTTGACCTAATGACAGAATTATTACTATATTCAGTAAATTTATTGTATTTACTATAAATAATTTCCATACAATTTTTTTTGAAAGAAAGAAAAAGAGAGAAAAGAAGAAAGAAAGAAAGAGTGAAAGAAAGAAAAAAAAATGTAAGAGAGAAAGAAAGAGGAAGAGAAAGAGAGAGAGAGAACGGGATTCTTGTTCTATTGCCCAGGCTAGAATGCAGCCTAAAAATGGGTATTAAAAACCTCTTTTATGCCAATAATTGTGCTTAACAATGGGGACAGGAAGGAATAAGGGATGAAAATAACAAACAAGCAGC